>NQII01007272.1:58172-91399 GCA_002778355.1 Clitarchus hookeri | reverse complement strand
GTTAAGTCTGTGGCATTCAGCCATCGCTATTATATGCAAGCTGTCCCTCACTTACAGTGGAACCGTCTTTGCTATAATGTTCATTGATATGGGCCTTTCTGATTGTTCCAGTTTTGGAGAGCGAAATTATACGAAACTGTATCCTTGGAAAATATATAAAAAGGATTGCTTTACTCAACTTGACCGAAACGTTATGCACAGCCAATAGTCAAACAACTCGCTACAACCAATATACGGCGCGAAACATACAAAGGAATGTAGGTCGGGAGGTACTATAACTACTTCTTACTTACATCGCATTGTAATATTTCAGATAATTATTAAAATAAGTGTCAACAGCCCATAGACATAACAATAAAAGATAGAAAGTTGTTATGACTTTGATGTTTACGTAATCAAAAAACCTGTCTATAAAAATTCCGAAGGAAGTGTGCAATATGCGCAGATGTTGTTTTTCTTTATTCATTTTTTACAATTTCTCTGTCTACGAATTGCTGTACCTTTGACTTACAAAATATTGCCGTCGTACTAGCGAAGAGGCGCAGTGCTAACACGTTGGACTCACATGCAACAGTACCAGGATTCATTTCCCGGTGGAGCCATATATGTTGACGTCGGTTTTCCATGCTTCTCCCCAGCTACTGCAGACAAATGCCACTGTGGTTCGGTCTTTCAGGCCATGATCGAGTCTATCCCCCGCTTGTGACTATCTTAGCGAGTGGTTCAGTCTGTGAAGACCCTCTGTCGACGAGATTCTCTAAAATGTAAAAAATTATGTTAAGAAATACACAAAATTAAAGATTTACGCTTAGCAAACAACAACAAACTTAAACAGCGTCCTCTCCAAGAAACGCAAATCGATAACCCGGAGGGCATATCTACAATAGCTTGCTCATTTTAGTTAAGTTTATTGCATTCCGTAGACAGTTGGCGTGTACACGCTTGAACAAAGAGAAGTCAGCGGTGCGTAATAGTAACAATTACAACAGAAATTGGGTTCTTATTTCATGCGTTGAATTTCGGGCATGGTTATCAGGCCAACCCACGTTCTCCGCGTGTAAAAGCAAAGAAACGACAGTAGGACTTAAAGAGGCTTACACTACGCTTATATTTGACATGCATTTTAGTTCTTAGTATTTATGGGATAAACATTCATTTACAGGTTAAACACAAGGAAAATGAAATATTCTGCACCTATGCTTCGTATATGATCATATGTGTGGCAGCAGTTGCTTTCAGAAGATATTTTGGGAGAAATGACTTGATCGCTAATGGATGTAGTAGTGTTTGATGGCCGGGCCGATGCTGTAGTTAGCCTGTGTTCTCGCTACTGCGTGGTATCAATAAAGACGAGCTGGGCCTTGCCCCAGGTGCCGTGTGTTGAGTGGTGTCCACTTGAGGCTCAACGAGATAATAGCAGTGGCCATATTGGCGCAGTGGTTAGTCACGATGTGCTGCGAGCTTGGCACCGCCGGGCTGTGGCCTTGGTTAGGGCTGAGCATGGGAAGCCTCCCCGCCATCTTGCCACACCTAAAACATTAAAAACTTGACCTGCTAGTAATACAATAAAGCATATTAATATCAAAGCTTACTAATGATTGACTTAAAAGGTTAGCTACAGCAGTTTAATTTATTTAAAACAGCTGCAGAAGTTATGAATTTGATGTGCAAAGAAGCAACCACATCTTCATTGTTTTGAGTGTCACAACATGGAAATGGTAAAGAATATAACTTCAACTACGCTATATCCTGAGATTATTTCTACTTCCGCTTGAATGGTTACCACATACGGTCTAACATATGACGCAAAATCCTGCATCTCTGAGCGCTGCCAAAAGAAAAATACTAGTCTTTGATCAATTTTTACTAATAGATTTTCAAAGATTTTCAAAATGAATTTTTCTTGCTTTCTTCTCTTCTTGTATAAAATATATTGATGGCCCGACGGTTGATCCATCTCCACCTATCCATCGGTCCTCCAGAGTGCCACGCAACTGTCGACTGTCAACTCACTGAAGTTCCTCCATTTACTTTGGCAACCCTGTGCGTGTGATGCTTGTCAACCATGTCAGTCGAGGAGTGATGTATATTACGTGGAGTCAGTTGCATACGCTGGTCCAATTTTTGGAGAGGGAATCAAAAGTGCAGGGGAACATTTTTTGGGGGGTTGGGGATTGCTGTCAAAATTAGAGACTTGCTAATGGCAACCCATAAAGTGGGGGCCTGGAAGATTCTCTACCGGGAATAATTTTTTTTTTAATGTTGAAACATAACAATCATCAAACATTATTCATTATAAAATCACGTACGTATTATCATATGACAAAAATGTGAAAATATATTTATAAGCACATTCCTCAAACTTCAACATTTTTGTTAGCATATTAAAATTGCTCATCCACAAATTTTACTTCATGCAAGACCCGAGACTCACGGAAGTTACTTTTCAATCCGACAATATCAAACTGCGTTTACTATCCAAAAATTTGTATTCTCGGGGGAGGATCACTTCCCCCCTCCCCACCTAAGCTGTTACGTAAGCCCTTGCGTGTAATATGTCCGAACTTTCTAAATATCAGAATGTTGGGCGGTTGTGGTCAGCGCTTGACAGTGTGACGGCGAAATGAAGTGAGGATGCAGCAACGACGGAGTGCAAGGGCGGAGGGCAGAAGGGAGTGCCCTGAGAAAACTCGTCGGCCAGTGGCAACGTCCGCCACGCTTCCCATTTGGGAAAGTCCGGGTGAACTCACCGAGTATCGAACCCAGTTTGCCGTGGTGGGAGGCGAGTAGTCTTATCATTGCACCACCTCAGCCCTTCGGATATCGGAGTGCTTCATCTTCTCACAACTGTATTGTGTGCGTTGGCAATAGCAAATGCTTGAGGATGAACCCATGACACTGTGACCATACGTTGCAACTGTTCGCTTATTCAGTGCCACACAAATATCATACAATATTTCTGTACACGACCCCTGGCATCGAAAGGTGATGCCAGAAGAAATATATTCATCTCGGCTAAGTTCTTTACGTTATATTAATACGTGCCTTATATTAAATACAACTTTTGTATAGATAATCATTGCGACAAACTTCTAGTGGTGATAGGTAATGTAGTGAAGAACAACTTTTGTCAGAGAACGGATGTCCGGAGACGCCCCGTTTAGACGCTAGGCGTCTTTGTACGATGCTTTACAACGCCTGATAGGCTGGCAGTTAGCGTTGCAGACAACATGCACCAGCTGTCTACCTCCCAGGACACAGTGGTATTTGATATAGTACTGTAGGGGTGGTGGTAATAGTAAGTGGGTAGACGTTTGTATGTTGCAGTACTTTATTGACTGCCTGTTACACATTTCCATAAGTTAACCTAAAGCAGGTGGTTAAAATGGCAGCCCTATGCTTGGTTACAGACGTCGCAACACCAATGCAATGCATGGTGTACCCTCTGGAAGATTCCAGGAGTGGTTTGAACCGCGTGGCACGCCGTCTGTATGCGTTATACGAGAGCGTCGTGGCTCTCCACATGCGTAGAGTTCACATAAATATTGATGTTGCCCTACAGGAAGAAATCGACTGGCATGAGGTCGGGTGACCGTGGTGGCCAATTCAATTAACACCAAACGTGTGGGTGAGGTGTTGGCGAACACGGCAGTTGAAATGCATTGGCCTACTATCATGCTGAAACCAAATGTTGACTCGTATGTTCAGCTGCACATCTTATAGCAGCTGGAGTAGGTAGTTTGCCAGAAAATTGTGATAGGTCTGGTCTTCTGAACGGGCTGGAAGGATAAAGGGTACAATAACTTAATCGTTGACGATTCCAGCGCACATTATCACCGTAAACTGTTGTTGGTGGTGTGTGACCACCACTGCATGTGAATTTTCTTCTGCCAACACGTGGCTGTTGTGGGTATATAAATAGCCATCTCTCGTTAAACACACATGATGTGAACTCTGACTTGGCAGTGCACTGCTGCATAAACCACTGTGCGAACCGCATAATTACGGGTCTCGAAGTCAGCTGGTTCAAGTGCCTGTACCTTTAGCACGTGGAATGTATGTAGTCTGTGTTGACGGAGCGCTCTCCACAAGGAGGTGTGGCTGATGTCTATATCGTGAGTGATCGCACATGTGTTTGTGGACGGGTTCACCGCAAGTCTTCAAAATGCGGCCTACGAACACATATTTCCCCGATGCCCTCATGCGGTGGATGGAAGGCCCATACTCGCGCAGTCGCTGATGTAGGCTCTGGGATAGCGTGTGATGTGGCTGCCGTCTGCTGGGGAAGCGTTCCTGATAAAGACGTGCTGCTACACGCCCACAGCCTCTAGCGTCACCGCACAGCATGTGCATATCCGCACAGCATATGCATATCCGCACAGCATGTGCATATCCACACAGCATATGCATATCCGCACAGCATATGCATATCCGCACAGCATATGCATATCCGCACAGCATATGCATATCCGCACAGCATATGCATATCCGCACAGCATATGCATATCCGCACAGCATATGCATATCCGCACAGCATATGCATATCCGCACAGCATATGCATATCCGCACAGCATATGCATATCCGCACAGCATATGCATATCCGCACAGCATATGCATATCCGCACAGCATATGCATATCCATCAGTTCTGACGATCAATAAGCGTCCATGACTAGTCTGGAGTGTGACGTGCAGTCACGGTGAACACACAACTGTTACGACTCAGGCAGCGACAACGACGCAGGCTTGTGTAGTGGAATGCGGTGAGGGAAGGACATGACGAACTGCGCACAGCACATGAGGTCCAATGTGGCTCTCAGTGCTTGTAATACTGCCTACCTCAGACAGAGGCGAGGCTCTGTAACCGGCCCTCACCCTCACTAGCTACAGATGACTGCGTGAACGACAGGACGTGTGTGTACGCGCGGTGCGGAATGCCTACCTCCCAGGCGCGAGGAACTATTATACAACGAAGCCTGATGTCTCAACGGAGCGTCTCCGGACATTCGTTCTCTGAAAAAAGTTGTTAACTACATTACCTATCACCCCAAGAAGTTTGTCGCAATTATCCAGTGACATTCTCTATAGGATAAAAAAAATAGGATTTTGAACTACGAATGCAAGATCGTCATGAAAAATTAAGTTGAAAACATAACACGGCTTTCGGTATAAAGTGATTCCTATGAGTTAAATAGGTCTGTAAAGTAGCTTGTTGCAAATATTACTATATACCACGTGGAGATTAGCGCATAATAAATCAAAATGTACATTACGAAACTTGTTTGTGCCAAAATAATTAATTTACTTTACGGTCGTTTCCTGCTTTGTTTTCGCTTTAATTTTATGACTCGGCAGTTTTTTTTAACCTTTTATTATTAATTAATATGTTTAAATAAATATGTTGTTATCACCCTGAGCTCCACGGTTTTCAAGCAGTACTTGAGTTTATATTAGAAAATTATTGTAATTCCTGGCACACTGGCAAGACTTAACACTCTCCAACCAATAGCTTATACCGTCATAAGGGAATGCATAAGGAAGACCATACAATTAGGTATTTAGACCTAAAAACTGCTCCACTTGTAGACATCACTTGTGATATTACTCTCAAATAAAAAAAAAAACCTTCTATAGTCTTTGTGTGATTGCGTGTCAAAATCACACATGTACTCTTTTGTGAAAGGCAAGAGATAAAACATGCCAGTGACAGAAACACAACACGAGACGCTGAAATTAATGGTTTTAAAAATATGGCGCTTATTTTACTAAAATGCAGACACAGGCACAAATATAAATTTTATTTCTTGTTTCAGTAATGCATTTGAGATATATTTTCGCACTAGTAATTCCTGAGATGGAGTGCATAAGTTTAATTGGGGTCTAATTTTTAAGCATAATTAAAAAAAAAGACAAATTTAAGAGGGATTTATTAGTAAAACTTTTATGGGAGTAAATGCAGCATACCAAGGTTAGACATAATAGTTTGGCATGAAAATACATATGGCAATATGGTTTAACTCTTGAAAATATTTACGCAATCATCAGATAACTTTTTAGTGTATTCAGATTTTAAAAATAATTTTTTATTTCCGTTACACTAATTGTATGCCAGAATTTGTGCAAACTGTGCTTAATTTCTCAGTTTCCCCTATGCTCATGTCATGAATGAATATCATTTTCGCATTAGATAGTAATATCATGTCAAGTAAGGCTCAAACCGGTCTATCGGAGAGTTATAATGACTTATTAAGTAAAAATGTTGACAAGACTGTCACTTTGAAAATAATCTGAACAGAACATATAAAATAATTNATAATGACTTATTAAGTAAAAATGTTGACAAGACTGTCACTTTGAAAATAATCTGAACAGAACATATAAAATAATTCAATTTCATAAATATAAGGATCCTTCCACAGCACTTCTTACCATGGGAGGTGGCGCAATGGCGATACACTGCCTGCTGCTCCACTCCCGTCTTCAAATATCCGCATTTAGGTTTTACTCCAGGGTAACTAATGTCTGTGTNTACACTGCCTGCTGCTCCACTCCCGTCTTCAAATATCCGCATTTAGGTTTTACTCCAGGGTAACTAATGTCTGTGTGGTCACGTGATAAACCCCACAGCTGATTACTTCTCAGCTCCCTCTTTGTCTTATGGCTCTGCTGTAGAGGAGGTGTAGATCCATGCAGTTCTGAATCGTGAAGAGTCGAGGGTTGATTGTCAACAACTAAGTCTGTGTCTTATGACTCTGCTGTAGAGGAGGTGTAGATCCATGCACAAGACTTAGCACTTCTCAGCTCCCAACTAACAGAACAACTAAGTCTGTGTCTTATGGCTCTGCTGTAGAGGAGGCGTAGATCCATGCACAAGACTTAGCACTTCTCAGCTCCCAACTAAGAGAACAACTAAGTCTGTGTCTTATGGCTCTGCTGTAGAGGAGGCGTAGATCTATGCACAAGGCTTAGCCCTTCTCAGCTCCCAACTAACAGAGCAACTATGTCTGTGTCTTATGGCTCTGCTGTAGAGGAGGTGTAGATCCATGCACAAGACTTAGCACTACTTGAATAACAAGTGTAGGGACATATGCCATATAATTTTAATCAGTTAGGCGACGCTATCTTTCGAAATGGCAGGAGAATAAAGATCGTAACAAGTGTATTGAACAGTTATATTAGTACATGTTAAACCAGATTCGGTTTGATTCAATCGTATAGGGCATTCGTTATATATAAATGACGTAAAAACTTGTGAGGGCACCATATATAAAACAAGTATGCGGTGCTTCGAAACTGTATGAAAGTCCAGTGGTTTATTTGGCAAAAAACCTTGAGTTTGGTAGGTAGAGCTTAACGTCTCGTCGACAGCGAGGTCATTACATCCACGAAGCCAGGTTGCTAATAGAAGCAGAAACTGCGAAGCAATCAGCCACCGCCTGTAGTAAGAAACCATCTTAGCAATCACAAAGAGTGATTTTAGCAATCCCAAGGAGTATTTTTAGCAATCCCAAGGAGTGATTTTAGCATTCACAAGGTGTGATTTCAGCAATCCCAAGGAGTGATTTTAGCAATCCCAAGTAGTGATTTTAGCAATCACAAGGAATGATTTTAGCAATCCCAAGGAGTGATTTTAGCATTCACAAGGAGTGATTTTAACCATCCCATTGAATGATTTTAGCAATCCAAAGGAGTGATTTTAACAATTCCAAGGAGTGATTTTAGCAATCCCAAGATGTGATTTTAGCAATCCCAAGGAGTGATTTTAGCAATCCCAAGGAGTGATTTTAGCAATCCCAAGGAGTGATTTTAGCATTCACAAGGAGTGATTTTAGCAATCCCAATGAGTGATTTTAACAATCCCAAGGAGTGATTTTAGTAATCCCAAGGAGTGATTTTAACAATCCCAAGGCGCGATTTTAACAATCACAATAAGTGATTTCGTGAAACTATTAAAAATCGGAATGAGTATGGCGGGACCGGGAATCGAACCCGTGTCGTCCTGAATGCGAGTCCAGTGGTCGACTACTGCATCACATGCTCGCTTCTTTAGCTTGGAGATATTCCGAGCAGGTTACTGTAGTCTATTCGCGGTTTCTTTACACTTTTTTAATCAATCAGTTGAAAATTCGCCCCCTAAGAGGATAAACCATCCCATGTGTGACGTGTTTGGTTGTTTCCTGCTTCGCAAGCGTTTTATACTTCTGTTAGCCTTAATTTATGTAAAGTATATTTGTACTTATATTTTATATATAAATTATGATATTTCATTTATGAATAATATAAATAAACATAGATAGAAAATAGGCGTGTTGGTAATATCGAGTAAGAAATAGTTCTTATGCAGAATATTATTACACTGAGTGCGCACGAATGCGGTGCGTTGTCATTTTGGTGTAATTTTCTAGACTCGGTTGAGGTCACTGCTACTACAGGTTGGCAAGATTAATGTTAAATGTTTGGCAAATGGAGAATGTTCACCGCTAGGTAAGCGCTTGTGTGGCATGTGAACCAGATTTTCTCTATTTTATACATTAAAAACAGGATAATTGCAATAATAATAGATCAAATATAAAATATTTTCATGCATAAGTAGTTTTTTTCTTTTTTAATTCATGTAGCTTTAAATTTTAATTAAAATTTACCTTTTGGAACACTGCGCATCTAGCGGTGGAAATTTTCCCTATGCCAAACTCTCCCATGAGAAATGTAGTTTTGTTCCTAGCCTGAACAGAAGTAACCTTAACTCGATGAAGCTTTGTTCGCACGAGGCGGAGGAATAACCTGGGAGTATGTATAGCTTGAGCAGGGCTTCAGAGAAGTGTTAGGTAACCGTGCAAGTGCTAGAGCGACGCAAGGGCATTGACAGACAGGAGAGCGACTGCCTGCAGCTGCCAGCAGGCTGTAGAAGGGCAATGCTGTGCTGAGACCACAGGCAGGAGACCACGCCGGGCGACCGAGGGGAATCGAGGTCAAACAGGGCCGTGACAGAGACAAACAAGTCAGCTTAATCCAGGCCATCAGGGATCACCGCGCCAGGGAAATAAAACGCTCATTTGAATGAAGACAGTTTAAACGACAGCGTCCAGAGGACAATTCATAGAGAGTGACTTTGTTATGCCATTACCTCATCACTGTACACGCTCCCAGATGATGTCTTGCCCTGTAGCATGAAGGTAGGAGGAGAGCGACTATACTGCATGCAAAACTACTGTACACACTAGCAAAAGTGTCACAAAAGTCATTTATGATGCACATGAAAGAAGAATGCATATGTTCTGCAACGGTAAAATATTTTTCTAGTATTAATCAATTTAAATGTTTTTTTAGAGATCAATAAATAATGGTACTGTTAGTCAAAGTTTGACAGTTTTGCGTTTTTGGATAATTTAAAAAGCTCATTTT
The DNA here is from genome assembly GCA_002778355.1 of Clitarchus hookeri. Taxonomy (NCBI): domain Eukaryota; kingdom Metazoa; phylum Arthropoda; class Insecta; order Phasmatodea; family Phasmatidae; genus Clitarchus; species Clitarchus hookeri. Next base: position 81,996 of record NQII01007272.1, on the reverse strand, counting down.
GCAAGAAGACGTTCGTCAAGTAGGGCGACCATAATATTTACTACGGTCGTACCTAATAAAATATCCGTACTATTGTTAAAAAATATTTCTAATATTTTAATTTATGTTTATTCATTTCACTTACGAAAATCATAACTTTCTTGACTGAAATGGATGTCTAGTTTAAAATGAATTGTCAAAAATATTTGTAAGCATTTAGGACTAATTTTATATTGAGACGTATACAACCAAATAAATTATTATAATCGCTCTGCTTCACGAAGGATAATTTTTTTTTTTTGCAAAAATCGGCTCTTTGAAGCGTCATAATGGAAATAGACTTATTGATTTTTTTAAAAGTTTAAATAAGTAAATTCAAGTGAAAATATTTTTCAATGTGTTTTGCTTGATAGTGTGTGTACTGCGTTGTAATGAACTCTGCGTGTTGAATTGTGGTGTGTGTGGGGNAGTAACTGCTATTATGTGTTGAAGTTTCGTCAAAGGCGTATGATGACGGATGAATAAGCTATCCGTGCGAGCAGGTACAGGGAAGGAATGGTCCATGGCATACATCGAGGAACCACAGCCCAGCATTCGCCTGGGGCGATTTTAGAAAACCACGGAAACTAGAATGAAGATGGCCGGATCAGGATTCACTCCCCTAGTCCTGTGCTGACACACTACACCTCGCTAAGCACTGCCAATGCTGGGGTTCGACAAGCGACTCTACGAAGCTGATAAAACGCACGAATCCTCGCGACCGGTGAACTGTAATTAGGCGAGCGGTTGCTGCATCAAAGGTAAAACCAGTAATACATGGCACGGATTCGCGCCGACGCCCCCACCAGCTTATAAACTGGCCGAAGTTCCGAAAAGCATCATTTACGTTCCTCTAATCGCAAAGAGCGTTCACGAAGTGGTCGTAAGGATCGTCGATCAGGATGACAAGCAGATATATTTCAGAAACGAATAAATCACTTTGTGTCTGCACCTGAAACGATGGGATTGAGTTTCGCTAGGCAAACCGTGCATACAGTCGTTCACAGCACCAAACCCGTCCCAGTAGTGCTCGAGCACTGGCATGCTAACACAGACCAATGAGCAGTTTCTATGTAGCCTAGGGTTGGAAGTGAGCAGGCGTGGAAGAAGGCAACGTATTGAACGTGACCCAGTGGGCAGAATTCGACAAGTTTGAGTTGCATTGCTACCAGCCGTATCTGACCGGCCCCTACATCCTCAGGTGTGTGGTTCGAATCCCGATACAGCATCAGGATATTTACACCCTGCCTTCGCAATCATTCCTGCGCATCCGAGGTACGCTCACGAAAGAGGACGGGACCCACCCCACCACCACCATGTTCGTTTGCAATGATATACTCCACCTTATCGAGCGAGTTATGTACGAACTGAACGGTGTTACTATTGATGAAACGCGAGATATCCACCATAAAAAACTACCTCTCGCCCATGCCTAATAATCTCGACATGGTAAAAATGGCAGGCTGGGGAATGGAAGATGGATACAAAGTTCCCATCTTCGCAGAAGGAGAGTTCGAGGTGATCATGCCATTATATGTGTTACTGTGTTTCGGCGAGGATTATAGGAAGATGATAATAGGAGCCAAGCAAGAGCTGGTGATGATGCTAGCCACCTCGCATCTCGGCGCAGTGTTGGGAGGCAGAGAAAGCCCGCAGCCCATCGCTGTAACCCTGACCAACATGGAGTGCTTCGTTCGCCGTGTGACTCCGAGCCCCCGCGAGTGTGTGAAGCTACTGAACTATGCCAAAAAAGGAAGATCATCGGCATAACCTTCAGAAGTTGGAGTTTGGTTACTTGTCCTGTCCTGTCATCTGCCACGCGAAACCACCGGGTCGTGAAGACGTCTTCAAGCATGTCAAAACCTCGCTACATCATATTTTCATTTCAAACCAACAAGCAATACAACATCTAGATAGACAAATCGACATACGACCATTGCAATGTCCAGAACGTAAAAACATTTTTTAGTAGCGAAAAGTAACTATATATACGTGGATTTAAACACTTCCTTCGACCAAGAGAATTTACTTTGCCGTATTATATATATTCAGTTTCAAGCCTCCTACTATGGGTGCGAGTCCTACCCCGTCCTCAGCCCATATATATTCTGTGAAACAGCGCCATTGCTGGTCTTTGATACATCCAAAAAAAGGACCGAGTTAAAAATGGCATGGCGGATTGTCGTTTAGAAATTATTTCCGAGGAAAACCTGCCCACGAACACTGCTGCATACTTTCTGATTTTGCATGACATAGTAATGAGCTACGACTGTTTTTCGGGACTGGTGAACATGTTGAGCTAAGCGTATATAAACATAATGATCACTGCTTCTCACCTCAGTTTGTATCGAATGTACTGTAATCTGCAAGGCTTCTAGAACCAGAGTGGCTACGTGCTCAAGGAGATCGCAGAGTCCTACGACGACGATGTCAAAATGCGCACATGCTCCTTCCTCCCCCCTTATTCGGGGAAACTCTTGGACGAGAAATGCAAGAAGACTGACTGACCAAATACTACCATGGATTGGTGTGGTATGTAGGCAAGATTCCATACCACCAAGTAGGAAATGTGCGGCGCGACTTTCTGATGCAATATTCGCAAGGACCGGTTTATGTGGCAGGGTCCGAGTAGAAAAAAATGACTGATCTACTTGGGCAAAAATGAATTGGAAATCATCAATGTGCAGTTCTAGTACGGATGTCCTTCGCTGCGCAAGATGGCGACGAGCAGCACCGACATGTCTGCGACAGGTCACCTGATTGGACACGCACGTGGAGGAACGCACAGATACTGCGCCAATGACGTGCCTCGTCCTTGGACTGTGAATCTGCTGCCTATGACTAGAGATGAAGTCACCCAAAATATAAGATAATTTAGTTTTACATATGGTTGCACACCTGATCGGCACCCACAGTGTATAATATGAGAAAAATCGGTGTGCTCATTTAGTCGCCGTCTAGAGATCTGATCGTCACCATGACTCCATTCTGTCCTACGAACATTTATGTAAATGCCAGGCCTGACTATGGCAGCGTTGAATACAGTTATATCACAGAAATGGATGTCTGCACACCTACAACGCCGGAATGCAGTATTGGCGTTTCGTGCATTATCTAGTAATCTACGAACCAACGCAGTTTCAATTGGATTGTCCAGGACCACCAGCCTGCGTCGTGTTCCACATGACGCCACAGACGCAGCTTCCCTGCACCATCAGCCAAAACATCGCCCCTGTACAGACGCCTGCTACCATCCACGCACCAGACTGGGCCGAGGAGCTGCCCCAGGTGGGGCACGAACCTTCCCAGCATCCCGGGTCCAAGTGAGACGGCCAGAAGCCGCCGAGTGCATCTTTGGCGCCAGACACTCGTGACAGTACCCACCACGGATGTCTCTGCCTCCATCTCGGGGAACGAACCTGCGCCTACTGTGAGGAGGAGCAAGATGCTGCCAGTGAGATGAGCAGACGTCGCCGAGTGTATCGTCGGCGCCAGACACTCGTGACAGTACCCACCACGGATGTCTCTGCCTCCATCTCGGGGAACGAACCTGCGCCTACTGACAAAAATGGTTACTGTGGGTCATCGTTAAAAGATAAACATATGCTATCGCAGACTTTTCTGTATACCATTTCGAGAGCTACAATTCTGTAGTACATTAATTTGATGTATATCTCATGGTTTAGTCAGCGCTGTAAACGCCCTAAAAGCTGTTTTTTACGACTTGATTACAAACGGTTCGACATTTCTCTACTATCCATACATTAAATACAAATGTATTTTACACCAAAATATTCCTCACGAAATTCTATAAATGATGTTGAAAACCGCATCAAAATCTATCAAGCAGTTTAGAAGTACTAAGCGAATGCACAGACAGACGCAGATAAGCGACTTTGTATTACACTATATAGAGATACCACAACAAAGTTTACACCCAGTGCACGAATAAAGTCGCGATCACATGGCAGGATGGCAAGAGACGGATAATGGATGGCGGAATATTGACAAAACCATATGGATATGGATATGGCTAGAAATTAGGAAGAGGAGAAGAAAAGGAAGAGAATAACAGAAGAAAAGGAGATAAGTGTATTAGTGTTTCTGTCCAATATAAGCATTTGGTGTTGAATGTATGTAAAATTGTGATTGATGTAGCTACTACTGACAGCATACACATATGTATGGGTCCTGACACACTGCTACAGATGTTATCATGAGACAGATTGCGATATTGCCAGCAATTTTGACTATACATTGTCGCAACTAGTATTTCACTTCGGAAATTCCGCTTGTGTACTCCTGCACAGGGATTTTGGCCTGCGACTTCTGTTTGGGCCTCCGGCCAGGGTTAAACGCCGATTCCTGGGGGTTCTAAGCCTTATCCTTTACTGGGTTTTGGGGGTGAAATATTTTTTAGTTGCAACGTCTTGGCCCATTGTAACAACTAGAGGTGGTATTGTTCTTACCCACCCTGTCATTCCACTTATCTTTCTATTCTTTCTCTTTATATACCATTCTTTCGTTCACTTACTTTCGGCTGTTTTCTTTATTGCTGTTGTCTCTTCTGCCCAAGGTGTTCTTTTGTCCTAGGTTGGTATACTTTTCGGCGTTGCAACCTGCCTATGCAGCTTATTCTTGCAGCACCATGGAGGTTTAAAATATATGTTTTATCTCTTTGTAGTACTGTAAGAGCGTACTGTGTTGCTCCGTCCCCAGCCAGGGACCCGCGCGCGTGGTTGCTTTAACAGCCATGCTGAAGTGGCAGGGCGGTGCCAATAGTTATACTAGTTCCAGACCGAAGGATGGATGGATGACCGGCACAAGAAAAAGAAATGTCTTTGATGAACAAAAATCATATGTACATAAAAAATTAATAACAAAAAATTTAACTAAGAAATGTATTAATTTCTAAGGTACACCCTTTGCATAACATTCTTAAAAAGAAAAATATACTTAAAAAGAATTATGACTACATGAAAAAAATAGTTATTGCATGCCTATGACTACAAAAAGAAAACGTTCTTATTGCTGGTATATATATGTCTCGGATAGTAAAAAAAAGAATTATAAAAAAATTATTACTGCACAATAGAATAATCACGACAAAATATTTATTCGCCCCATGCACACACGCTATTACTTATTTTAAACCCTTGAGTCTGTACATGTCCTGATGGCCGAGTGGTCTAAGGTGTCTGCATGCCGACCCAAGATTCGGCAGTTCAGTCCAGCTATTCTCCAGACGATATTTTGAACTCTGCAAAAATTAAATAAAAAGCAGCGCCTGTAACAGCCAAATCTAGAACCAACATGGCGGCCGAGTGAGAGCGACACCAGCGCATTCTAGCTGCCATCTCCATAAACAAATATGGTGGTCGAACGACTGGCGCCCCCTAGGAACAGTCGATGTAAACAAAAGACGATTGGAAACAAGATGGTGGAGAAGATGGCAAATGGTAGAAACTAGATGGTGGACGGGAACAATATGGCAGATGGAAACAAGATAGCGGACGGAAACAAAATGGCAGCTGTGGCATCATCCAAGATGGCGATGAATCCGCAGATCCTCAGATCCGCAGCCCCCAGCCCTTGCCCTCGGATCGTCATAATCAAATTACTAAGAACTGTTTTTTACTAGGCATTACCAATCCACATATTTTCTTCCTGTTTTTATTCATATTAATTATAAATGAAATATCAGAATGTATAGATAAAATATAAGTAAAAGTTCAATTTAACCAAAAATGAGATTCTCTTATGTTAACAGAAGTATGAAATGTGTGTGATACACGATATATTTAAGAAACAACCAAGTAACCTACATTGGGTAATGTTCCTAATGTTTGATTGACGAAGTGTGAATAAACCTCGATTGGACTGTACCAGCTGGCTGGCGTGCAGTCGCCGGAGCGGCGTCCAGGGACGAACACAATCGCCGTCCCATTACGTGTCACCTTGGGCGGTGCATAATGAATGACGTTAGTTCGCGACGTTGGGAAGAGAGGTGCGAAGAGAAAGCGCCGAACAACTCCTCTCCTATTTCTCCCCTCCTCCGGCGTGCCTCGGCGGTCGGCGGGAATTGAGGCCGCCTCGCCGACGTCTCAGCGGCCGCAGCAACTCCCATACAGTCGCCGAACACGCGCCAACTTGAGGGCGTTCACCTCTACTAACATTTCTTATTTAAAATATAGTACCACATGTTGTTCTACTTGTAGGTGTAAAGGTCCTCCCTACCTGGTGTTTCAACTGCGCTGCACAATATTTGAAATACACGTTTTCCCACGGAAACTATTAAACATGCATCCAATGTGCTGATCTACAAAAGGAACACACTTCAGACGGGGGCTGTCGAGTTCATTCAAAACATCACGCAAGTTAGCAACGCCATTTCAGAGCACTCCAAAACTGCTAAAAACGGCTTTTACAAATTTCTGTATCTCAAAATATACGCGTCAGATACATACAACATTTCTCAAAGGCCAGGCAATGAACCTTGCCACGGACTTTCCATTAATAAAATAATAGGGTCACGGCTGAAAGTCTCACAGGCGCACGCCGCGTGACTGAAGCACTGCACGCCAGTTCAGAGTCTTGTACTTAGAGGCGATGGGGCGCTTGATGCTCATGGCAGTGTCGCCCTTATCGCTCCCGCTTTTCTTGGCCTCAAACGTGAAATAAAGCACCACGTAGGCAGGAGCCTTAACGAACTAATTTTTCCTCAGATAAGATTTTTTGATACAGCATGTTTTTTTTTTTGAAATAACACGCCAAAGTCACAATTCTACTGTTATTATAATATAAAAATAAAACAATCAAACTATTTGCAAACACTTTAACGAGAGCAACTGAAAGGTATGTTTAGCAAAAGGTAATTTACAGAAAGTTAGTGGTAGCAAAAAAAAAAAAAAAAAAAAAAAANAGAATTTCCTTATATTCAGCAATTTATTGAAATCGAAAAAACATTTTCATGTACTATTTTATAGACGTCTTGAATAAGCTCTTGATGTCGTCTTTCAGTGTGAATTATCTCGTTTCTGTACATTAATTAGATTTGATTATTTGTGCATCCCTAAAACATTAACATTGTGACTTTGACATCCATTTACGCGAAAACTATGCACTCAACTTTTTTGCTAGCGAAATGTAATCTCAGATAATGTCTAAAATTTGAACGGTAGGTATATATTACGAATATAAAACAATGTATTCCTTCGTGGCCAAAGTCCTTGAGGTTATTCTACTCAGGCTGGTGGGCTCAATGCTGATAGTTTGCTTAGCAAACATCGTCGCCACCATGTAGCAGGAATGTCGCTTGTGTATCTGATTTTCTCTCCGCCATTGCATGCAAACAAGTGGTATAAAAGCAATTTTCTTAAAAAGAAATATTCAATTGTAAAGTTTTTCGATTTGTATTGTTAGAACATACCTAAAGAATTAACATTGTTCTTCTCACTTGAGAGGAAATTTAACAAAATGTGTACATATGTTGTCGACTGTTCTGTTGTAAAACTGAAGTGAGAAAGATTCTGGATTATACCATAACTTAAAAAAAATTTGAGAACATAATCAAAGAATTCCATCCGATAGCAGCGAATTTTATTAGCCCTTAGTTTATTAACTTATTTTATTGATACAGACGTGCTTAGAAGAGCTCAATACCGAACACAATCCTAGTTTTACTTATACGCTTGTAGTTTCCATTGGTGGGTGTGGATTATAGCTACAGAATAAAGTTAAAACCGTAATATTCTGCTTGCAGCAAGTATTTATCACAATTCGAACCAAAATCGAACTTAACCAGACTAATAAATATAATTCCTCGATACAGCGCCTTCTTAAAGGCGATGGAACACAACTGCAGCTTGAGCTGGAAATTTTTTCCTGTGCCAAACTCTCCCCTGTTTGCCACGAGAAGATGTCAAGACAAGTTATGTTCCAAAACACTTTAGATCAGAACCATATTCGTGATTGGACCATTTGAATGGTTACGTGTCTTATCATACTGCCCAGCAATCACGCACGGTCAGTGCCGGAGAAACTTAATACTGATTGGCTCACTCATGTAACACCCAATATTCACACAGACACAACCTGCCAACAGCCAAAGTAGACACATGTGCTTGGTTACTTATCTTTTCATTTTGATGATGTATATCACATTGTATTTTCTTGAATATTTTCATGAAATTGTTTATATCAATTAGTGTTTCATTTACATGATTCTTGTTCTTGTTTTCTCAAAAGAATTTTTGGTTTGAAATAACTGCTGATAAATGACGCAATCAAGAATTTAGTCCAATAAAGGTATTTAAATAATTTGAAAAATATAATAAAAAACATGCTAGCGACTTTGTGATCATTGTCCGCCAACATAAAGAAATGAGAGTTGGTAAATTACTCTGCGTGGTAACGTTGGTAGTATAGTACAAGCTACTCAGGCAAACAAATGTATAAAGTAAGGTTGTCTCGCTAATCCATGGCGTTGAAACTGTACTTGTATGTTCGCTGTCGCTGGAGCCATCTGCGTGCCTCGGCTCCAGCCAGGGCGCTGTCACGGACAAACTGCTATGACAACACAGAGCCGTAGCTAACTGTGGCGGCCGGGGCAGCGACGGATTTGAGACATCAACCATTATACACTGATAAGTTTATTCGCTTCTAGAAATTCAAGTAAAATTATTCCAAAATTTAAGTCGTGACCCAGCTAACTCTTTTCGAATTAATGTGTCGTTTCTGCTGCTTCTATCAAGAATGGACCAGGTCAACAGACAGGCATTAGCAAAGTGAGCTATGACTTTGCTTGTAGGAAGTCAAGGAAATCGTTATAAATTTTAAAATATTGGATATTAGCTGTTTTCCAAGAATTGTGATTCTGTATTATTAATTGGTTTTGTTAGTTTAACATATGATGGTATGTAAATAATTCCTGTTCTGGACACACGGGTCCCGCCGTGATCGCCGAGACTACAAGGCTCTACAACCACCATGTGACGTCACTAGCGGTGGCCTATTCAATCGCTACGCGGCGTTGTTTTCGAATGTGTAGCAATATGTTCAATTAAAATGGAGAGTACTTGAAATACACTTATTTTGCTGCTTTCAATCTGTTACCATTTGCAAGTAAGTTAAGAACGATGTTTAGAAAAATTATTTTTCTATGTATTCTCTAAAATATATAAACTAACTGTAAGCCATTTCTTAATTTTTTTTGTATTTCTTCTTTTGCTGTATGCAAGCAAGAAAAAATGATGTTTAGAAATATTACCTAATGACACATTCGTTCAGTGTATTAAAATGATCCATTTCTTTATTGTTCTTTGTTTAGCAATGATGTTATGTGATTATGTTTAACCAATGGGGAAGATAGTGCAAGTATCTTTGCGAATTCACAGCTAACTTCACTTCATAGTGTCTACGTTGTTTGAAATAAAATTTGTAGTTACTAACTTATCAAGAATTTCAAGTACTTCTAATAAAATTATTTTATAACACTGACACCATTTTTTAATGAACACAAAATACTGCAAAAACCGTCTTTACGTGGAGCACATGAAACAGCAAAGCCCAGGAATAGGCCTTACATTATCTCCTTTACTCATGAAATTACATAACATACACGCACTTCAATAATCTTTTTCTACTGAGTCTGTAAAGTTGTTAGCCAAACGTCTACTTACACGTGGAAAAAACTTTGTGGCCACGAAGTTCTCTCTAGATATGGCGTTCAACCAGACTTTACTCTGTCGCCATTGTCAGGAAACTTTAATGACGTGCACTTCAGCCAATCAGAGTAATTTTTAAGACATACAGCCGAAACACCGCGGTGTGTTATCACTAGAGAATGGATTATATGCAACATAAAAATACTGAAATATGCTTGCAAATATGCATGAAAAATGCCTAAAATATGAAAGTTATATTTGAAAACATGCTACATTAAATAAAACAAAAATCGAATATTTTCTTATTTAATAAAATTTAATCAAAAATCTTTGTTGTTTTTGTAAACGTTAACAATCATGTATTGTTCTAATTGTTCAGTTGTAAAGTTGTACCATCTATCACTTAAAATATGTTTATAATTGAAAAAGGAACGTTCCACATCCACCGAGGTTACCGGGCAATACTTGAATTTACGTGCTAAATTAGCAGATAGAGTCTCAGGCAAATGTCACCCGTGCCATTAATAAAACTATTCATTAGACACAAAGGTTCGAAGCCGGGGTTGTTATGTACAATTTTGCCAAACTTTTCTTTAAGTTTATGCGGGAATATTTCTAGCAATTTGGAGTTCATTTGGGGGATTTTACACATCAACTGAATGGATTCATTCAACGTCAAACCATGAGTTTCAAGCTTCTTAATACTCTTCGGTATGTGGGAAAAATTGGTGCTAATCAGAGCAATGTTCTTTTTAATAGAAGAGTCTTCAAATGCTTTCTTGCACTGACAAACTGCCATAAAATCTGCTCTGTCGAAGCCATCTACTACACCTGTAATGGCATTGAAATGTTGTTTGTAAAACAGTACAGCTTCAAGCCACGTTCTCCATCGGGTCACCATTGGTTCAGGTGATAAAGGCACAGTAGGAAGTTTTTCTTTATAGGCTGTAATGCGAATGAGTGCCTTGTGAAATACCTTCTTTGTTGACGAATCAATTTATTTACATTTCAAAACGTGCATCGTACTTCTTCGGCGAGTCGATGGACTCCGTGGGCAAAGCAGGTGACATGAATCAAATTAGGATAAAATACTTGGAAGGATTTGGCCACCTTGATCATATAGGGGGCTGCATCTAAGAGAAATATGTACTCTCTTTTTATCTACAGTAGGATCTGGAAATATTTTTTTTAGACCCTCATTCACAAATCTGGTGATGGTAGAATGATTTGTCTTTTCAAGTTCATTGCAGGCTACCAAATAAGAAGAAGGCTCTAGTTTCAGTTTTCCGATTATCAGATTAACAATATAACGGCCGCAACTGTCTGTAGTTTCGTCAGCTGAAATCCATACAATGCTATCTTTGAGGTCATTCCGTATTTCTTCCAAGACATATTGGTAAATTGTTGGTATATAATTTTTGCGTAATGTTGATTCATTTGTTATATTTTGATTCAAAAAATGTTTTACTAGGAAACGTTTTAAGGTAGGATTTGATAGTTTGTAAACAGGAATATTCTTGCAAGCAATGCTTCACATAAATCCAAGCAAAACTCATTTTTTTGTTTGCCTTTAAAAGTAAAGGCACTGCTACTTGCTGCAGTTAAAAGTTGTTGTCGTGGATCCTTCTTGTTCAACCGGAAATATGAAGATTTGTATTAACATGCTGGTTTATTTGAAAATTTTTCATGCACGAAACATTTTCATCACAAACTCGACAGAATAAAATGTTCACGTCGTAAGTAAATATTCCAGGATAGTCCACTATCCACGTTGATGCAATTTTTTTTTCTGTGGAGGCATCGTACACTTTCAATTGTCACAAAATCAAAGACGACTGAAACTAGCAGTGCACAGCCAGTTATTATGTCAACAACAAAATCGCGCGTATTTTGTTTCGATTGGCCTGTGGGAGAAGTGCGGTAGAAGCGATAAGGTGTCACCCGTTCTTGTCCCGCGCGATTCCGTGTTTACTTACCTAAGCAAAAGATGAGCGAATGCTAAGAAAGCCGTGCGTTTTATTTAGGTTGGTAGCAAGCAACGTTGATGCGTTTGGAAATGTACCTACCTAAATGTATTTGGTTCTGTAAATATAGCGCAAATATGACACATCAGTAGGTTTCCATTAACATATGCTAAAACCTGTAAAAGATAACCAAAATACGCATTTGCATATGCAAATATGCATTTGCATACAATCCGGTCTCTAATTAACACACATACGCCAGTTTTATTTAAAATATGACCCGCCTCACAACTAAACGACCAAGCTTCCCAGCCACGTTGGTCAGCTGTGTTGGCCCAATAGTCGTGACGTCACTAGCTTAGCCAGACCAGCTTGTAAGGCCTTGGAAGTGTGTGGTGACGTCACAACTCGGTGCGTTGTCCCGAGGCCCCAGCTCTCGTAACTACGTAACTGGTTACACACTTATCGAACTGTTCTGTGTGCTATACGTGTTCGTCACTTGTGCACTCGCTCCCGACTGCTGTTACCATAACCTAAAACATTTTCTGTGACTAAATAAAAAAATGGTTTCTTATCTCTATGAACTTCTTAGAGGTTATTTTCAAGCAGAATCGTAACACGTTTATCCGTCAAACGTAACATTACAAATAATCATCAGTCATTATGGAAGATATACAATATTGCAGCCGACTAATCAACACTTGTCATCATATTTCGTAAATTACCGATTGAAATCTTCTGGTGATGTTAAAAACAGTACACAATCCTAACATCACACATCCAAGAATGACCACCATTATTACTGATAATGTTCGTATTATTCCAATAATCGGATCCTAATCCACTGGTTGGAGTCAAATTAACCGTTGGTTACTCCTAAACACACATTGCACAACAGAAAATGTCGCTGCTCAACGCTTAATTGTTAATCATACCTTCATTGGAACAAAACCCGACATTGTGGAACTGGCACTTCGAGACATTTATCCTTGGCAAGCTCTGTCTGCAAACGGCTTCAAGACTTTCATGAAAGTTCACCAAACTCGGCACACACAAGGTACTTAATAGGAACTCGGCACACACAAGGTACTTAATAGGAACTCGGCACACACAAGGTACTTAATAGGAACTCGGCACACACAAGGTACTTAATAGGAACTCGGCACACACAAGGTACTTAATAGGAACTCGGCACACACAAGGTACTTAATAGGAACTCGGCACACACAAGGTACTTAATAGGAACTCGGCACACACAAGGTACTTAATAGGAACTCGGCACACACAAGGTACTTAATAGGAACTCGGCACACACAAGGTACTTAATAGGAACTCGGCACACACAAGGTACTTAATAGGAACTCGGCACACACAAGGTACTTAATAGGAACTCGGCACACACAAGGTACTTAATAGGAACTCGGCACACACAAGGTACTTAATAGGAACTCGGCACACACAAGGTACTTAATAGGAACTCGGCACACACAAGGTACTTAATGAGAACATCCGACTTCTACAGTTTTCGATCAGGCCAGGTACTTATTTCGAAATAGAGGTCATTTTAAAATTTGCGGCGCTATATTATATATGAGCGACCATTTAACCGATTTAAATCAAATTCAGTACGTTTATAGTACATCATGTAAGCATAGAATTTAGAGATATACATTTTATTGGTCCACTATTTTGGAAGTCATTAATACATGAAAATATTAAGTTACAGGTATGTTGGTAATATCTATTACATCCATAAAATTAATCTACACAGGGCCTTTTTTCTTCGCCTTTTCGTCAGATAGTGCCGCATGAAATAAATAAAGTTTTATGCCATATCTCGGGAAGCAATGAACCGATTCCTACCAAGTTTGTCTATCAAGTAGTACTACTGCAGATAATATATTACTGTGAGTTTTAAATAGGCCAGGCTCTTATATTTGAAATGGCGGTCATATAAACATTTCAGCTTAGTAGGCTACATCTACGCAACAATGTAACCAATTTCAAGTTAATTTGGAATGTTGGCGGTATGTATTACAACCATCAAATGTATATATATACAGTATCTCTTTTGTGCGCCATTTTTAAGATAGTACCATATGAAAAAAAAAATTATTAAAGTTTTTAAATCTCGAATATCGACCAGCCTATTCTCACCAGATTCAATACTTTACTTGCTCTAAAGTTGGAAGAGTATACAATGGAATTCAATTGAAGTTATGTCCAACGGAAGTGAAAGGGAAGGACTTAAGGAAGGTAGTTAGTTAAGAAGGAGGATCACATATAAAGGAAGGGAACTACCCCAGCCTCGCACCCGGACCCTCTGGCGGAAGCGGCCCAAGGAACAGCCGCTGTCTGGTCTGATGTTCGTAGTAGACAACGCCGGTCATGGTCGTTGACGTCTATTTCACACTTCTCGCCCCACCACGTGACCGCGACGAACTTTGCTCCGATTGGTTCCCTTATTGCTTTGGAGGCGGGCTGTTTCGGTTTTTGTGTTACTTCCCTGAAATGCTCTTGGATCAGCATCTTCGCTGTTGCCGGGCGTCTTGTGTGAATGCCCCGTCGACTTGCTGCAATCATTCTTAATCTGATGTTTTGATACTCCAGCAGTTTTGCGACTTCTTCCCGCCATTATTCTGTCGTGTCTGCAATCGTTCTGGCTTGGCGTTAGTGAACTCTGTGGCGCCTTTTCTTCGGCTTTGCTTAGTTAGGAAGTTTGAACGGGACCAATCATAACACTGTCAACAAGATGTCAAGGCGTACCCACCATATTAGCTTTTATAAGAAATTTATTAAGATCATTGAAATTCATGAAGAGGATAGTATGCTCGTTAGTTATGTCGGGTACTTCTTGTTTTTTAGTTGTTTTACTTGACGTTGTAGTGCTGTTCAAAACTTATGCGTTCGTTAAAAACAATTCATTTATGTTGTTTCTTTGTCTAATGCTACAATTTAAAATTTACTGTACACGATATTTGCTCTAATGAATGAATTGTTTTTTCATTTCTCTATTGTAAGATATATTACTCAAATAATAAACAGACATTTACAAAAGTGTTATTTTAAGTAACATGTTATTTACGTCTTCAGATTTTAGTTTTATAATTCTATAATAGTGTAAATATACGGTTTTGATAATAAAGGCAATATTTAAATAATTGGCTTCTTAGGTGTAATGAACCATCATAAATGGCCATTTTATAGGATATATGAATAAATTGTGTCATTATCGTCTTCCACGCATGATAAGTACTCAGAAACTGAAGTGAACTCATTTTTCGAAAAGAGAAAATAGCCTAATCTAAGGAGTTTTAAGATACATAAAAACAAACTACTTTTTTTCCAACTGCACTCGTATCAACAGCTGAGTTAGTTTGGCTTACATTTACAATTATCTTTTAATTATTTATGGAACCTCTGGGTACGATCTGATGTGTTATTTTATCTTTTCTACTCTAGAAACTAACATTTCTTCTTATACACCCACTGGTACAACGTAAGGTAACAAAAATTCGATATCGTGTGGTACTGGTTTTAGACGGAACCAATTACTCGGAAAACCAGGATAGATGAAGAAAGCGGGTTTGTATTGTAGTAAGGAGCCATAGCCCGGAGTGGTTTTGAAGACAGCGGGAACCGGAGTTGGGAAGGCCGTACAGCGAGGCGAACCCTGTTTGTCCGGAATGCGAGACTAGGGATCTGCCACTACGCCATCTCGCTCGGTTTGGATTTTGGTGAACTGTGCACAATTTACCGTTGGGAAATTACAGCTGATGCATATTAATAAACAAATGAAAGTATCCTACGTCTGAAGTCGTTGTGAATGGCGACCATTTACAATTTCCAAACGCACCTCTCCTGTTTTCTTGTAGTAAGAATGGATAATATTATCTTTAAGCTGAGTCACCAAATTCGTATTAAATGTGGCAAATATGAAGCTATATATCAATTGTAAGCTTGCGTAATTTTTCTTTGTTTTAACTTTTGCACTAAACTCAATCCACAAATATTGTAGGCAGCAAGGTCATTAGAGACGGAGCAAGCTGCTCAGAGAATGAGGAACGGGGAAGTAATCGGCCATTTACTGTAGTAAGGAACCATCCCAGTATTCGCCTGGAGTTGTTTGCGGAAACCATTAAAAACCCAAACCAGGATGGCCGGACTGAGAATCGAACCCGGCTCCTCCCGAATGCGAGTTCAGTGAGTTACTCCTGTGCCAGCTCGCACGGCAGTTTCTCTGGAACTCTGTTTCTGTGACGTCACCTGTAACAGGCCAATATGCTCTCCTTACATCCCTACTGTGATAGGGCCATACCGTATAAGAAGGCCACTTTCTGACAGTCAGTGAGAGGCAACTTGACATATACGACGAAACAAACAAAGTGCCATTTACAAAATCCTGTATCAGCTGATGCACGAACGAACAAAAGTTAAAATTACGTCGGCTATTCTGAGTGCACTGCCGATGCACATCAGAAAAGCAGAAAATACGCTGATAAGAAAGAGTCCTTAGATTTATTAATACATTTTATTTTACAATGTCGCAAAACAATGGTTGTTAGTGTTAAAAACTAAACTTCGTGATAATGTAGTTATGTATAGATGTTCGAAATGAAATATACAATAGAACGATAAGACGTGGAAAAGTTTTCTGAAGTTGTGCTAACTTCCGAAAACTTTTTCACATCGTATCATTCATCTCCAACCTCGCTTTCAACACGTCCTTGATATTAATTCGAAAAGCATACAGAAATATTGCATAATATTGTTGAATTATTTTTTCTAATAATTTGACGAAACGACACGAATTGGGAATATATATCCAGCCCGTAATATAAGAACTATCAACTTAAAAAAATACGCTATCTGTTTACCAAAAAAAAGGGTTGCTCACTCTTCACCATGACGTGCTTTGCGCGCTATCTCTCGGATATTTTGCGAGGTATTACCAGCCAGAAATGAACCGCTTTCCTGCACGATATATAACGAATTTACAAACAGATGCCAATAGTTATATTTTTCCACGAGCTCTGCATAATTTTTAAAGTAACATATATTTCATGTACAACTATTTGGAGTACAAGTAATTTATATTCGGGTGGTAATCGTTCGTCTACGTAAATTATACGCCATATTGTTCTCTCGAAACCCATCTCCTTGATTCCGTAGACACGCGTGAATAGTTTTTAAGCAATTCTAACGTTATTCCACGTCACATATTTCCAACTCGAATATATTAGCTATAACGTCCAAAGTGTGATAATAGATACAACAGACCGTCTCGCAAATATTAACCCAAATTAACTATCTCGGACAAATTAAAAGAGAGTCAGCAAATATTTAATTATTCGCAACATTTAATATTTTTACTTTTATAACCTAATTATTTTTTTAGACAGACGCCAGTCTTAAAATATCTTAAAATTTGTTTACCATTACAGTACAATGATAAGTCAATTAACTAACAGCGTGTTGATAAAAAATACAGCCCCGACTTGACGGACCAGCTGATGGCGGAAGGATACGTAGTCAGATGTAAACAGTGGCGCTACTTTCGCCGCGCTGTCAAAAAGTGGCGTTCTTATATCGTACAGAATATACATATATGTATCTTAACACCTTTGTTTACATTGCTGTTAGCAGACAACAAAGCGGACTGCTGCTACCTGCCGAAGTTATGTTTTTAACTGCCAGTGGAGGTCGTGGTAATGAAGTTGTCAGGATGCTAACCTGCCCCTAAGGAGAACTGGCTGGGTATACGCATGTCGGGGACGTTGCGGATGCTGTCGTTGACCAGCGGGTTTTCTCGGGGCACTCCCCCCCACCTTTGCATTCCACCACTGCTCCATCTTCACCACAGTCCACCTTCAAAGTAGCTCACCTCAACTCAACTCTAACGACGAATCACGCCTTTACCTGGAAATGGAATATAGTTCACTCACGGTTACTTCCTACTTTTGTGAAGTCCTGCTAAAGTTCTACTTCCGAGATATCTCTCCGCCTCTTGCAAACAAAGCTTAGCCAAGTCTTAGAAAGTTACACTAAAGGGACTACACACCGCATTCGTGTGCACTCAGTGTAATAATACTTCGCATATGAACGATTTCTTACTAGGCATTGCCAACATACCTGCTTCCTCACTGTTTTATTCATATTAGTTACAAATGAAATATAATAATATATGTATTATATAAGTACAAGTTTAATTTAACCAAAATAAGGTACTTAAACGTTAACAGAAGTATAAAACGCTTGTGATACATGACATATTTAGGGAATAATCAAACACGACATACAAGTGGTGATTTTTAAAAGGTTATATTCGAAAAGAGTGAAGGAACCGCGAATAGACTGCGCGACGATGCTGGAGTGCATGGAGGCCCGTCAATTAGCGCTACAACCCCTGACTAGTGTCGTGGCCAGACTACTCGCCTCCCACCTAGGCGAGCCGGGTTCGAGTCCCGGTGCGATCACTCCCGGTATTCACATATGGCAATCGTGCCGGACGATGCGGCTGGTTGGCGGGTTTTCTCAGGGATCTCCTGTTCCCTCCGCCCTCGCACTCCGGCGCTGCCCGGACACCTGATTGGCCGCCCCTCGGACATCCGCGAGGCCAGTTGGACGCCAGCTGCCATCGCATCAGAGTGTTCGTGACTTGGAATATAAATGAAACAACTGAATGAGGATATGCCACGGCGTGTGTCTGTTTGCTTGTCCGATCGTATCGACGCGTGCATCCATGCATCAGCGGATCATATAAGCAGAATCTTTTCTGATAAAGTGATACTGTTAACGCCTCTTTTTATGCACCAGCACACTTATACCATTTCATTTGACTGTAGCGGTTATTTCTTGGTGCACACATTTTTACGTCAATGATTACATTTGAACAATGAAAATACAGAAAAACATGTTTTTGACGTATTTGTAGATGCAAGTTTCTTGAATTATGAAGATCGCTATCTGAACAGTTAAACAAGAGAAAAACGAAGCCGAGGAAACTATTTTCATAAAGGAAGGCTACATAATTGTGTTGGTTTTGAAAACAGGCGTGGACCGAGGAATGATTCCGGTAAGATCGAGTGCATCAGTTAGATATAGTAGCTATATATAGTTTAACTAAATGAATGTGGTTGGAAATTGTTAATACGGCCAGTGACAGAACTGCAAGGAACTGAGAATGTAGTTCATGTGGACAGTCGCGTTGTAAATGTTAGGAGAGAGTTTCTGACAGGCATTCGAACATATTTGAGTAGCCGGCGCAAACAACCAGTTAGAATTAGAATTGTAGGTTACAAGTACTTTTCCACATAAATTAACATTTGGAATCATATAAAACTGTAAAGCACGCAAGTTTTGTTAGCTGCCTCCAAGCAGTTGGTATCGTGCTTTAGTGTCAGCTTCGAGCCTCTTTTATCAGCGGTAGTTACGGATGTGGCTCCGCAAGTTAGATATATCAAAGGCATGTTCTGTCAGGAAGACAAACAATGGTTCCCTACACACACCACACACACGCACACACACACACATATGCACAGCTGCATTAGTTAAATAATGTAACCGTCGCCAATGCTAACTTTAGTCAGGTTTGAAGTGGTGAATAAGCTTGTTGATACTGCTGCACTCACCTTTCGAATAGAATCATGTTTCATCCAAAAACACGGAATGTAAGCCTTCTTTGAAAATGTCGTACTGCCTCAGAAACGTAATTCTGCGAGCAGCAATATTGGTATATTGAAGCAAGGCTCTCATGCCGTAAGTTGATTTCCATGGAAATCCCACGTCTTTCAGTAAACTATATAATTTTGCCCTGCTTCCAGTGAAACCTGTTTGTCCACTTTCACTTACTGCTGAATGAATACTGTCCAAATTAAGATGTTCTCCTGCATTGGGGGAAGTAATTCATAAGTCACAGTATTACATTTAGCCATTATAGAAAGAGAAAATTATTGTATGGAGAAATGCTTTTCGTGTAAAAACGCCAACAAATTATTTTCAAGTACAAGTGTTTCAGTTCTGATTTTATTTAAAAAAAAATTTTAAATATCAAATTTAACTAACTTTCCTCTTAGACAAATATAGTAGCTCTGATGTGAGTAATCGCATGCAAACACTGTAATTTATTTAAAGTTAGATTCAACAGATAACTAATTGCAAACACTATGTCACATCGTGGTAATGGGCTTCTCGAACTTGTTACCCAACCTGATAAGCATAGTTGCCATCTATACGAAAAAAAAATTCTTACTACGAGTCAACCTGCTATGCATATTTTGCATTATATTAACTATATCTCGTAGCATAAACATTTTTCTTTTGGCGTGCAGTGGAGGTAAAATGTGTAAAATGATTTCCCTATTAAAGTTTCAAGAAAATATGTCAATAGCAAAGTTAATTTAAGTAAGAGATGGTACTGACATTCGCTGAAAAGTATGAATAACCACATTAATTTTTTTTTTTGTTTTCATCACACAACTGTGCTTTTGTTTGCCAACTTTCATAAATGTTTACTTAGTATTACCTGAAGGGTACCTACTGTCAGTTTTAAATACAAACTTACCTCTGTCATACATTACATATATTATTCTCTTCATAAGTCCTCCAACACGTTCATCAACTCTCCTCGTTATGCATATTTTCACCCTCTTCCTTTTCCAGAAGTTGTCAAGATGCCTAATTCTTTTTCCAATACCTTTCGAAAAAATGTTCGTAACAGTTCAACTCAGCGTAATTTACGTAGTTTTGCTAAACAAACACAATTTCAGTATTGCACTTTAAATAATATATATAACAGAAATATTTCTTACAAATAGTAAACTCTTGTACAATCTCTTAACATGAATGATAATCACACTTGCCAGTAGAATACTTTAGAGAATTCGGGTGCAATGGGATCTGGGATAGGAGCCAGGCGCCGGCCGCCATATTGGATAAAGGTGACCTTGACCTTGAGCCCATAACCATGCCTTTCGATGACCTTGAAAAAATCCTAGGAAATCTTAAAAACTTTTAACAATTTATAAAACATCCCTAATGTTTATTAAAAGTGTATTAAAAACAATTATTAAAAAATGGTTAAAAACCATTATTAAAAAACTTACATATCTTGAGCTCCCTCCACGACCAACCCTCGACAATTATTTTATTGGTTATTTAGTCGGCAGGCCTCCACCCACTTGAACACAACTAGGCCTCTCCTACCTCGTCTTCTATGCTGATCATGTCGTTCCACTTCCCCTCAGACTTGCTGCAGACATGTTTTAACAACGCACGTGGCTCCACGACTTGGGATGGGCTGTGCATCTGACACTTGTAACCCAGCAAAAAATTATGGTTTTTTAATGTTATTTCTCATATCAAAAAATATTCTATTTTTTACAACAGAGTCACACGTATATGTTACACAGGTGTTTTGAAAGCCAGGTTATAATTTTCAAAGACAAAAATTCTTGCCAAAAAAATTAATTTTGCTGCAGCCACCAATAAAAAAACCATTTCAATTCAGAAACCCTACAATTCAATGCAGAAAAAATCACACAAATGTGGAGAACATATGTACAAAAAATACAGGAAAAACATACAAGTATGGAGAACATATATACAAAAAATAGACAAATATTGAAAACTCACAAAAGATGAAATGCAGAAATAGCACAAAAATGCATTGAATATATATATATANAAATAGACAAATATTGAAAACTCACAAAAGATGAAATGCAGAAATAGCACAAAAATGCATTGAATATATATATATATACACAAAAATGCACAAATGTGGAGAACACATGGGGTTTTTACGTCTTTTTTGTCTGGTTTTCGAGAGGCCATATATGTGCAAGAAATAACACACAGCCAAATGCAGAAGACATCTATATACACAATGTACAAAAAATCATACACGACAATCGCGGAGGACACCTAGATATTATAGCCGTAGGGATGCGTGAGTACACCATCTTCACATATGAGTCGCTTGTCTTCTGTCCATCGTAGCGCCATCTTGTTGATGCACTGCGAATACAAGACATGCTGGTGCGAGCGAATTACGTAGACCTTCGCCCTTATGCTCGTATAATTGTTCAAAACATCCATGAAGTCTTCCAGTTTTATTTTATTCTTCACCACGCATTTCTGAATTACCTTGGCACGTTTTGTGACTTTTCACCCACATTTGTATATATACAGTTTTGCCCGCAGCCACACGAATTCGGGCATGATTCAACAAAGCTCTCGTCCTTGAACTTGCCCGCTATCTTCTTGTTGCTGGGCGAAAAGCACTTGTGGTTCGTGGTATAGCTGCTGGTGTCAAACTGTGCAAAGAACTCTGCGTCGGAAACCATGTCCTCTTAGAAGTCCTGTGTTCTTCTCTGGAACAGGAACGAGTCCTTGTCTGTATACAGGAGGTCGATGTCTTATCCGTATCGGGCCTTCATCGCGTCATAGTGGAGCCTCTACATCTGCGTCTTGGACATGTCNGGAGGTCGATGTCTTATCCGTATCGGGCCTTCATCGCGTCATAGTGGAACCTCTACATCTGCGTCTTGGACATGTCGAGCACCGCGAACCCTGCGTATACGAACTGGTCGAGAAGTATGGCTTCGTGCTGCAGTCGGATCAGGGAAAGATTTCCTTCGTAAATTGTCTTGTCCAGAAATGTCGGTTTTGCCACGAGTTTCTTCAGTCGTTTTTCATTACATACCAATTCCATTTTTTGCGCTTTCTTTTGTTCTCAATTAATTTTCCTAAAGTTGCGTTGTTTGCTAGTTTAAAAAATTCTTTCTCGAAATCGTTGGTGGCCGCCTGTCGCTTCGCAGTATTTAAATGCACGTAAGGCTTTAGCCATGCAGTCTGTTCGAACCGTAGCACGCGGTGAGTCTTGACGAGCTTCAATCCATGTTCCATAGACTGCTTGAGGTTACGGTAACGGACGATGTAGCGGTTCTTGTCTTCCAGTGTTGTCATCAGCTTGGGCTGTTTAGAGCTCCGCGGGCTCTGGTTGACGGGGAGAAATGGTAAATCACGGTGTTCCTCGTGCAGGGCTGCAGGATACTCAACATCCACCTCCAAGATGTAACTGGTCGCCCCATCCTCTGATACGGACATGACGTCGACGTTCGTGTCGGCCCACTTAAAGTTGCGTACTGGCAATGGTAGTGACATTGCCCAGCCGCACAGGTTCTTTGCGTCGAGGCGCTGTAAGAAGGTGGAAGGCTTGCTGTGATCATATGTTTCTGGCGCATATATGTTGTTCGCCACCGCATGTCGTTTGACGCACTGGGCCACGCCACCACGGATTCCTTCCTCGACGAACACGTGCATGTCGTAGTCTGTTAGAAGCTCTAGCTCGACCCCCCATAACTCGCAACATGGCGTCGAAAGCGAATCCGGGCACGCTGGCGTGATGTGCGCAATCGAGCTTGTATGTTCACATACACAAATTTCTAAAAATTTTCGAAGACATTCGCCAGGAGAAGAAAGTCCGTCTTCAGGTACAACTCTGAATATTCCTTTAGACTAGAAAAGGAAAACTTTTTCCATACCTTCTGGGCGTGGGCGTATTCTTCATCGCTGAACCCAGAGTCCGTCAGATTGTTGTAAAAAGCCTCTTTCGGAAGCAGCTGCTCGTCCAGCTTCTCCCAGCTGTCGACATAATCATCGTGTGATGAGAGGCAGATGGCTTCCACTGAAGGTCTTGGATGTGTCATTAAATTGATTTCGAGGCAGGCACTCGGCCAGGGATGCCAGAGTGCGAGCCATGAACCGGAAAGTATTTACAAACTGGATAGAAAATATGTCCCCCAGCTGTTTGAAAATGTGATAATTTCTTCGCTGGCATGAGGAATAACGAAAATATATTTTGCACCACACGCCAGCTGCTGGAAGATAACATTCTCATCGTAACTCAAGTTGTGGAAAGAGACGACAGGTTTGTTGGGACGACGACGCAGGTAATGGCAGCTGGTGCAAGCGGGCCCGGTGTACTGGCGGGTGGAGTGGTCGTGGCCCCGCTCCGCGTAGTCGTCATGCACGAGTGGAGCAGCGCAGTAGCGGCTCGTCTCTCTGGCGTAGTTGGTCTTTCCCGCGGATGGTGAGTGGCTCCATCGGCTTCGACGTGGCGTTAATCATTTTTACTTTTTTGCCGATATCTACAATTGCCTCCATGAACTTTTT
>NQII01007272.1:0-41552 GCA_002778355.1 Clitarchus hookeri | reverse complement strand
GATATTCGTGTAATTGCATAAGCCATCTTTCCTTTGTAAAGTAGGCAAAAAAAAAAAATTTCAGGTGATATTCTACAACCTTTTTACAAATATCAATTAAAATTAACTTCCTTCTTAATTTTATGTCCACAATACCAACAGTTCTGATAAAATATCCTTCCTAATTGCGTTTTACCACTACGGCTTAAAATATCAAAAACGAAATTTTCCTCTGGAACTCCAGTAATCAAATTTCAGCTTACGTAACGTTCTTTCAGTTGTTATTGTCGTAGTGAAGCAATAAACTTTAAGGCTGACTACAAAATATGAAATAAATTATGACATTATTATAATTATAGCAACTTTTCAAGGCCTATCCTGGTTTAACAACTCTTGGCCACAAGCAGTCGGGGAAGTTGCCGATTTCTCACGATGAATAAAGTGAAAGGCTTCCGTGCTGAGAACGACAAACATGATTGTTTCTCTCTCAGTATTGCCGAGAAGCCCGGCCTGAGTGGATACATACTGTCCGTAACTCACCAGTACTAGAACACTGACGCAGCTGACAACCACCTGCATATGCGTCGGAACGCTTTCCTTGACATTCTGGACATCAAATAACAAATAATATCCGTGACGTTCAAGCGCTATAGAATACAAATCCATTTGTATCGCACAAACCTCTATGTAACACCGCAACCTATAAAGATTATTAACTGGGGGGAATCCTGTTTTGCCACAAAAAAAAGCAAAAGAATGTATGAATTCCATTTAATATTCCAGTATTTGAAAATATGCAGGAAGAAAGCTTGAAAGTCAGAGATAATTGTTAACTACCCATTTTAAACTCACGCTTGGATGTAAGTTCCTAATAATTTCTTGTTAACCTTTGTTTTCTCTCTACAATTGAAATGAAGCAGACTGTTGAAAACGGTTGAAAAATTGAAGATAAACCGGATGCTAAAAATGAAAGCCGAATCATTTTTCATCCATGTGTGTGACGGAAATAAACGACATGCCATTTCACTTCAAATCCTTAATAAATCTTATTAAAAGAATATTCCACTCACTAAACTGCCAAATTAAAATGCGTGTAGAGCAGACAGCGGTATTGATACAATTGTGTAATTGGCAGAGACTTTCCTTTAGCATAGTCGAATGGAAGTGTTTCTGCTCAGCACGGCGTGAACATGAAATGCTAAGGACTATAAACTACTTCGCTGCTCCACTGTTCTGTGTTAGACGCTGTTGCGTCACTCAACATTGGCGAACTCTGTGAAGTTAACTTTGTAATATTTATGCATTTGTAATATTATTATAGTGCCCCGACTAAATCCATGGGTTGATGTTTCCCAAATGCAAAAATGAGTCGTAAGCCCGGATAGTCGTTGTGGGAGGCGAGTGTCTGACCACTAGACCACTACAGTTCCTTGCACATTGTTATGAATTTACTTTTAAGTCAATTCATTCCTGGAAGGGGTTATGGACGTAGCTAAATAATGACTCATGATTTGGTAGAGCACAGCAGTATAAGATGGAGTTTATTGAACGTAATGATTATACAATAACTATTTACGTGACTATTGATCGGGGGAGCTTAAATGGAACACCAAGATGCTAATTAATTGTATTAATTAGTATTCATTCACGCCATTACTATGACAATCTAATTGAAAAGTCCCCACCTTGTTTATGTTGCCGGAGGCTGATTGTAGGAGGCGATTAACGACGGCCGGACACACCCATCTTCAATGGTCTTCTCGTTTCAGTGGCCCGGCGACAAGAGACGCCGCTTCCGGTATTACTCTGGCCTACATCGGGTGCGTTGTTTGATATTTTCGGCTCCTTTTACTGGCCGGTGGAAGGGATTTCTGCAACTGTCTTTCGCAAGGTGTTATTGCAATCACGCTCGCGCCCTGGTTCAGTGTTTGAAGGTGTGATCAGGCAGGCCCAGTCACTTCATAACAACATGCTCTGCAGCGTACGTGGAGTATACTAGCGACCGGATAGATAAGAGATGCCGACACTTTCAGGCTGAATGTATGTGAAGATTATACGGACATGGAAATTATTTTTATTAAGTCAGATTTTGTTCCTTGATGAATGAACGTATTGTTTTCACTGAAGAGCTAGATTATTTTCCTCTTGTTTCACCACCGCTATAATATCAAGCGTTGATGCGTTACGTTTTCATGAAGCATCTAAGTTAGCTGTGTAAACGGAAATGTTTGCACAGTTAACTGAGATGCACTAGGGCGACTTTCTCCAAAACGCAGAGATAGTCTCTTATGGCTTCGTCATTCTGCAGCAGTAGCTGTACCCACTGAGGCATGCCTCGCCAGCTGCGACCCGCGTTATATTGCCTCGGGAAAATAATTACTGTACAGGTATTAGAAAACTACCGGAACGAATTCAACCTCAGCGAGTCTGAAACTGTGTATACAATATCATCAGGTTATTTGTTTAAAACTTGTATTCGATTCCCGTAGTTCAAATTCCACAGATATAATTGCAAGTCCAAGCACGCAAGTATGGACCCGCATGTATCACGACATATGGTGCGGAAGTCAGTTCACCTTAGAAAAAAAGAACCAGGAAGAAATTATGTTGCGTGCGGGAGAAGAAAGAGCACATGTAAAGGGAACTCACTACGCAAATGGGAGGCGACTTTGCATGACAACCAAGGAAATATTCCATGGCTTCGTGTGAATATTACCTAACAAAGAAACGTGACAATTCCAAGACACGTAAGTGATATCCCCAACAGTGACAATATGAAAAAACCTCAACAAACATGTAATAATTTCTAACAAGTTCAATTTTTTGTATAACAAGAAATCCAAATTAAATTTCTAAACTCTCCCAACATAGTTGAGTTTTGGGTTCCAACCATAGTTTCTCGAGAGTTCAGGTGTTAACCTTCTCAGTTACAGACAAATATATAATTTTGAGGTTCGTGACTTTCGTGAATTTACTTGGCAGCCTCGTTGACTTCTCATTGCTTTACACACTCGGGCCACAATTGTTCATTCAATGGTTGCTGCCACGGTACGAGTTTTTTTTATTCTAATCGACTACACGTGATACGGTCACATTATTTCCACCTGTTTATTACGGGATAAAGGGGAGCGTGTCGGAGATAAAATCTTAAACGGAGCGCAATAAAAGTCAATGTCGTCTGGTCTCTGCCGAGATAATTTGCGCAATTCACGCATCACGATTAAAAATAAATGAATTATAAAAAATTGCATTCCATAATATATCTGAGCACAGGAACCCAACATTAAAGAATACTTTCTTACATGTACTAATTTTTGGCACTGCAATTTTGCTACTGTGTTAACATATATGCCGAAGAATTACGTCTGTCAGTCTCTATACTGTTAAAAAGTAATTTTAAATTATGTTACAGTTACTAGTTCGAATTCATTAGTATTTTATAATTGTACATTTTATTTCCGTGTAATTAACTGATGTTCTGCGTTTCGTGGCCTGTATTAAGGTGGTTATAGAGAATAATCGTATTTTGCAATTTTATGGAAGCAAGTAGAGAAAAAATAAGTAAGGATGAACCTACAGAATTGTTTCACTTACTATGAGAGGAAACATTATATTATACCGATGGGTTTTTGCCAAGATATTTCTCACGCAGTATTTTTTTATGTTATAGCGGTGCAAGATATTATGCGAAATAAATTCACAAATATTGAAAAATAGTTTATTACAAAGTTGACAAAACCTGTTATCTAGAATTGCCCTTTTTAAATTTTTTTATGTTAGCTATCAGAAATCTGTATACTTCAGTTAACATATTTGGAATTAATTAATGTTTCACGCCCTCTTAAGGCGTATATGAATCTCCCGAACTGACTAGCATGGCGTATCGCTTACGAATAATAGTTTTGTTCACATATATCATGAAATTATACCAATAATACGAACTGTTGCATTATTCAGTGAATGATCTCACTAATAAATATTAGACAATATATTTGAACAACGTGATATACAAATCTATAAAACTAAGTCGAAGCCTCCGATGTCTATAGTTTTCACATTTATTGACAGTGGCTGAGACTAGGATCTTTGCACGTGTTTGCTTCAACTGCCATTATTAAGAGATGTGTTCCTGCCTTGGACTTAAGGCGGTCGCCTAGTGAGGGGTATGTTTGTGTGAGTGGAGCAAATATCGATGAAGCGCTAAGGGCGACGCCGACCTGCTTGTGTATAACGGTATCGCCTCTACTAGCAAGTTACTCAACTAGCGCGCAGTGGTTTCTTCGTGATCGTAGAGTTTCGTAAATGTGAGGAGTGACCCTGTCATTGTATTGGGCGTGACTCGGTCGTAAAGTCTAATGCAAGCCTCTACCGTAGTTTCGTATGTACCCGGTTCGTATATTTTGAGATACAGTAGTCTGAAAAAGCCGTTGTTAGCAAGGTTGGAGGACGTGAAAATAATGGTTCCACTCCGCTTAACGTCTTGATGTGCCATTGGCCATCGCCTGTAATGTGCTTCCTTTCCATAGATAAAACTATTGGACGTGCGTTTAATAGTTTCGTCAAAAAACGTACATTTCAAATACGCTGCAACGCATTTCAAGCGCTAAGTAGGCGACCCCCTTAAGGCGGAGTTTTGCAGATCACGCCGAGCACGCAGAGCAGATTGAGCAGATTTCATTGACTTACAGTGGATTCATACGATATAGTAAATTCAAGGTTACTTCCAACAATTCCGAAGCCATGCTTAGGTTCTAAATCTGGGGCCAGTTGCACAATTCTACCAATTTTATTAGTAAAGTTTAACGAGTTAAAAGTTACAAATTACAAGTACTAGTAATTTGTGTTGTATAATTGAAAACTATTTCCTTATAATATTAGTTGATTTATACAAGTAAATTCCACAAGTAACAAGTCCGTTAATTGGCAGTCTAGTTCTTATTTACAACTCATCAGGCAATACCTTCTCATTTTGTATGTATATGTGCGTAACCATTCAACTGTTATGTTATTTTTTCTTCGATTGTATTTTGAGGTTATAAGGGCTGTTGATAAATTATGTGCGGTTGTGTTATGTATAAATGATGAGAATGGGCAGGCATGATGAATAGTGTAAATCAAAACTATGTATCCACTAACAGTTAAAGAAAAATTATCTGCATTGTTTGGTGCATTCAGCATTACACTTGCCAAAAAAAAAAAAAAAAAAGTGCTAGAATGGAAGTAAGGTTCATATGCGCAGGCACTGGGAGCCATTCTATCAAGCAAAGATAGGACATACTCAATAAATTTATGATTGCCTGATGTACTGACATGTACAATGATGAACACATACTTTTAATCAGTTCAATAAATAAACAACTAAATAGTTTTTTTTAATGATCTGAGCAAAGCATTTTATTACAACATAATGCAAAATAACATAACCTGACCTAACCTTGCTACCAAGAGAGGGAAAATAACTAGTATGTTTGTTTATTAATGGTCAGATTTATACGTCACTTAATGTGGCACATGGTTTAATTTCTCATTAATTTTTAATTGTAAGGTTAATACTGATTTAAGCAACTTATGTATAAACAGTAGACTATGTACCCCATCCATGTCTGCTACTGTATTGAACTGAGCTCCACTTCCAAGCCAGTGCAATGCTATACATATCTGTTTCCTGAGAGATAAAGCACCACTCTTTTTTGTAGCATGTGTAACCTCAATCGAGTTTTCTGGAGAAATAATTCTACCTTATTTGGACTCATTCGTAATGTCTTATTACACTCTGCATTATTCTCAAAAATTAAATTCACTGTAAACTTATACAATTTTCTCCTCCGATTAATGCACACAGCTATTTGTTGATACAGCACTCCAAATTGACCTTCATCATCACTGGATGAAAATAGCCACAAATACTGCATGGTGACGTTAATGAAAGTCAACACAAAAGCCTAATACCTACACAGTTATACTTGTAATTTGAAACTATGAGCAAGTAGACATTTGTAGAAAATATGCTAGTTTAAATTAATAATATTTACAAACTTGTAAAAAAAACAGCCAATTATGCAACAGATACTTGTAAAATTCACTACTATTTTCAGTTTAACAACTTGTAACTTGTAGATTTGTAAATTGTTATTGTGCAACACAATTCTACAAGTTACAAGAACTGTCACTAATATCACTAACTTGTAAATCATTATGCAACAGGCCCCAGTTTTTCCCCCAGACATGTCCAACTGCCTTATGCCATGTCGACCCTTATATTTATCCAGCCAACCTATACTAGCCTTAAATGAAGGATCCCTATCAAGCTTCTCGTTCATCTTGATAGCTATAGCCATCATTATGGACCCAGAAACTGGCATCCCTTGACTGCGGGCTGGAATGAACGACTGATACAAACATAACTGTATCCAGTTGGTCCAGTTTTGCTGGCTTCATCATTTTTCTTAGTTTGACATCTCCGTCTGTTGTTTGCATTTTCGAAACATGACGTTCGATTTTATCTGCATCTTTCTTAATATCATTGACTGTCGTCCACCCGATTCCATATGGCGGAGTGATACTCGTCAAGCTTTCTCCTTTACGTAGTAGTTTTATAATTTAAAGTTTTTGAGAAAGTCCCAATACAACACGTTTCCGTTTCTCAGACATTTTTAAACACACTGCACATTGGCAATAAACTGAGGACAATGACTTGCTGACTAAGTGACTACAGCTACTGAACTGACTGTAGGAATGGGAGGGCGGATGAGTGTCTAGGAATTCCGGTAGGGTGGTGAGGAAAACGGAACGATTCTACATTTGTAGGTTTTACATAAACAACAAACGTGAGTCATTAGCATTCCGCACCGCACATAACGTATTATTACTGGGGATATGTATTACAGTACAGTATACGTATTGTTCACGGCAAACTGAGAACTTGCCAGCAGTCCATGCCCGCTCTAGACTACAGCCTGTACAAAGTAAACTGTGATCCTGTCATCATTTCATGTCCCCTCTACCCTATAGCCTATTCACGGTAAACTGAGTACCTGTCCAGAGTTCATGCATGCTCTATGCTATAGCCTGTTCATGGTAAACTGAGCACCTGTCAGCAGTTCAAGCCCCCTCTACGCTATAGACTATTCACAGTAAACTGAGCACTTGCAAGCAGTTCCTGCCCGCTCTAAGCTATAGCATGTTCACTGTAAACTGAGCATTTGTCCATTCAGGCCCACTCTAAGCAATAGCCTTTTAAAGTTTAACTGAGCTCCTGTCATCATTTCATGCCCGCTCTACACAATAGCCAGTTCACGGTAAACTGAGCACCTGTCATTATTTCATGCCAGCTCTACACTATAACCTTATCACGGTAAACTGAGCACATGTAAGCCTCCAATGCCCTCTCTTCGCTATAGCCTGTTCACGGTAAACTGAGCACTTGTAAGTTAAGGCCTGCTCTATGCTATAGCCAGTTCACGGTAAACTGAGCACCTGTAAGCAGACCATGCCAGCTCTAAACTATTGCCTGTTCACGGTAAACTGAACACCTGTCTTCAGTTCATGCCCGCTTTACCCAATAACCTGTTCACGGTAAATTCAGGACATGTCAGTTTAGGCCTGTTCTACGCTATAGCCTTTCCACGGTAAACTTAGCACCTGTCAGCATTTCATGCCCGTTCTACACTATATCCTGTTCATGGTAAACTGACCACCTGCCAGAAGTTTATGGCCGCTCTACAGATTAGCTAGTTCACAGTAAATGGAGCACATGTGAGCAGTTAATGCCCTCTCAACGCTTTAACCTGTTCACGGTAAACTGTGCACCTGTCTCCAGATCATGCTCGCTATACACTATAGCCTGTTCATAGTCAACTGGGCACCTGTCAACATTTCATGCTCGGTCTTCGCTATAGCCTGTTCACGGTAAACTGAGCACCTCTCAACAGTTCAAGCCCGCTCTGCACTATATCCTGTTTACATTAAACTGTGCACCTTTCTGCAGTTCAGGCCTACTCAATGCTATTGCCAGGTCAAGGTAATCTGAGCACTTGTCAGTTCAGGCCTGCTCTACGCTATAGCCTTTCCACAGTAAACTGAGCACCTGTCAGCAGTTCATGCCCGCTCTACGCTCTAGCTAGTTCACGGTAAACTGAGCACCTGTCTGCATAGCATGCTCGCTCTACGCTATAGTATGTTCATGGTAAACTGAGCACCTGTCAGCAGTTCATGCCCACTCTACGCTATAGCTAGTTCACGCTAATCTGAGCACCTGTCTGCATTTCATGCTCGCTCTACGCTATAGTATGTTCATGGTAAACTGAGCACCTGTCTGCAGTTCATGCTCCCTCTACGCTATAGTAAGTTCATGGTAAACGGAGCACCTGTCAGCAGTTCATGCCCACTCTACGCTATAGCTAGTTCACGCTAATCTGAGCACCTGTCTGCAGTTCATGCTCGCTCTACGCTATAGTATGTTCATGGTAAACTGAGCACCTGTCAGCAGTTCATGCCCACTCTACGCTATAGCTAGTTCACGCTAATCTGAGCACCTGTCTGCATTTCATGCTCGCTCTACGCTATAGTATGTTCATGGTAAACTGAGCACCTGTCAGCAGTTCATGCCCACTCTACGCTATAGCTAGTTCACGCTAATCTGAGCACCTGTCTGCATTTCATGCTCGCTCTACGCTATAGTATGTTCATGGTAAACTGAGCACCTGTCAGCAGTTCATGCCCACTCTACGCTATAGCTAGTTCACGCTAATCTGAGCACCTGTCTGCAGCTCATGCTCGCTATACTCTATAGACTGTTCACAGTAAACTGAGCACCTGTCAGCCGTTCATGCCCACTCTACGCTATAGCTAGTTCACGCTAATCTGAGCACCTGTCTGCAGTTGATGCTCGCTCTACGCTATAGTATGTTCACGGTAAACTGAGCACCTGTCAGCAGTTCATGCCCACTCTACGCTATAGCTAGTTCACGCTAATCTGAGCACCTGTCTGCAGTTCAGGCCCGCTCTACGCTATAGCCTGTTCACGGTAAACTGAGCAACATTCAGCAGTTCATGCCCGCTCTAGGCTATAGCCTGTTCACGGTTAACTAACTACCTGTCAGTATTTAATGCGCGGTGTATGCTATAGCCTGTTCACTGTTATCTGAGCACTTGTCAGTTCAGACCTGCTCTACGCTATAGCCTGTTCACAGTAAACTGAGCACCTGTCAGATGTTTGTGCGTGCTCTACGTCAAAGCCTGTTCACATTAAACTGAGCACCTCTCAGCAGTTCAGGCCTGCTCTCCACTATATCCTGTTCACATTAAACTGAGCACCTGTCTGCAATTCAGGCCTGCTCTACGCTATATCCAGTTCAAGGTAAACTGAGCTCTTGTCAGTTCAGGCCTGCTCTACGTTATAGCCTTTCCACGGTAAACTGAGCACCTGTCTGCAGTTCATGCACGCTCTACGCTATAGCCTGTACACAGTAAACTGAGCACATGTCAGCAGTTCATGTCCGTTCTACACTATACCCTGGATATGGTAAACTGAGCACCTGTCAGTAGTTCATGCCCGCTCTACACTTTAGCCTGTTCACAGTAAATTGAGTACATGTCAGCAGTTCATGCCCGCTCAACGCTTTGACCTGTTCACGATAAACTGTGCACCTGTCTCCAGTTCATGCTCGCGCTTATTCTATAGCCTGTTCACAGTAAATTGAGCACCTGTCAACAGTTAATGGTTGCTCTTCTCTATAGCCTGTTAACGGTAAACTGAGCGCCTGTCAGTAGTTCACGCCCGCTCTACGCCAAAGCCTGTTCACATTAAACTGAGCACCTCTCAGCAGTTCAGGCCTGCTCTCCACTATATCCTGTTCACATTAAACTGAGCACCTGTCTGCAATTCAGGCCTGCTCTACGCTATATCCAGTTCAAGGTAAACTGAGCTCTTGTCAGTTCAGGCCTGCTCTACGTTATAGCCTTTCCACGGTAAACTGAGCACCTGTCTGCAGTTCATGCACGCTCTACGCTATAGCCTGTACACAGTAAACTGAGCACATGTCAGCAGTTCATGTCCGTTCTACACTATACCCTGGATATGGTAAACTGAGCACCTGTCAGTAGTTCATGCCCGCTCTACACTTTAGCCTGTTCACAGTAAATTGAGTACATGTCAGCAGTTCATGCCCGCTCAACGCTTTGACCTGTTCACGATAAACTGTGCACCTGTCTCCAGTTCATGCTCGCGCTTATTCTATAGCCTGTTCACAGTAATTTGAGCACCTGTCAACAGTTAATGGTTGCTCTTCTCTATAGCCTGTTAACGGTAAACTGAGCGCCTGTCAGTAGTTCACGCCCGCTCTACGCNAGTTAATGGTTGCTCTTCTCTATAGCCTGTTAACGGTAAACTGAGCGCCTGTCAGTAGTTCACGCCCGCTCTACGCTATCGCCAGTTCACCGTAAACTGAGCACCTGTCAGCATTTCATGCATGCTCTGAGCTCTAGCATGTTCACAGTTAACAGAGCACCTGTCAGCAGTTCATTCCGCCGTTTACACTATAGCCTTTTCACACTTAACTGAGCACCTGTCTGCAGTTCATGCTCGCTCTACGCTATAGCATGTTCCGGTAAACTGAGAACCTGCCGACAGTGCAGGCCCGTTCCGCGCTATAGCCTGTTCATGGTAAACTGAGCACCTGTCAACAGTTCAGGCCCGCTCTGCGCGATATCCTGTTCACGGTAAACTGCGCACTTTTGAAAGCCCTGGTTAAAGGATACGTGTATGAACATACGTAGAGAGCACGCAGTCCTGCGCAGGCGCTCGCCTCAGCTACGTCTCACTGTAAGAATCACGACAGTCTATTCGCGGTTTTCTCTCACTTTTGAATCACCCATTGTATGATGTGTTTAATTGTTTCCTAAATATGCCATTTATCATAAGTGTTTTATTATTTTTTTTAACTTAAACGCACCTCATTTTTTATAAAACCTAACTCTAACTTATGTTTTAACTAGGAATTATATTGTTTCATGTATAATTAATATGAATAAAATCACAGAGAAAATTCGCGTTTTGGTAATGCCTAATAATAAATCGTTCTTATTTAAAACGTTATTACACAGAGTGCGCATGAATGCGGTGCGTTGTCCCTTTGGTGTAGTTGTTTAGACCTGGTTAAACTTTGTTTGCAGGAGGCGGAGGAATGTCCTGGAAGTAGAACTTTAGTAGGGCCTCAGAGAATGTTGTAAGTAACGCCAAATGGACTATAGACGTACTGTTTGCATGGACTGCAGATGTGGTAGACCGCTTATTCGTCTTCTGCGCAAGTTCCCAACATTGGCCTACCCCGAAGGGACAAACTGTCAAAGTCACATGGTCAACACAGATGATGTGTTTGTTTATATCTTAATTTGCAAAGGATAATAACTTTTACACAAACATAAAACTTCCACCACTTTGAATTTAATCAAACTGCATTAGAAATTGGTTAGAGGAAGTAGATCTCAAATCACTTGTTTACTAATCTGTGTTCTAACCTCAAATCCAATCCACGCCGTTTTTGGCAGAAAAGAAGTTCAATATTGAGACACGGTGACTGGTTGTGCGCAGCCAGCGAGCTCGTTCTACCTCATCTTTAGTCGATGACTGCCTGCGTGTTCGTGCACCAAGCTACGCTACGTTGACCTAGTTAAGGTTAATTATACTCCGGTTAAGAACAAAACGAGTTTCCTTGTGGGAGAGTTAGGCACAGGGAAAATTTCCGCCGCCAGATGCGCAGTGTCCCAAAAAGGTATCTTTAAATTAAAATTTCAAGCTACGTAAATAATAAAAGAGAAATGTTTTGCGTAGTTACGTCGTCATTTTATATTTGATTTATTAATATTGCAATTATTTTTTTTATGTAGGAAAAAGAGAAAATCCGGTACATATGCGACACTAGCGCTTACCTAGTGGCAAAGAATGTTAGTTGCCAAACTAAAAGTATTGAGCTTCCCAACCTGAGTAGAATAACCCTTGACCTAGGCCAGAACGTGGCAGAGTGCGGCCGGCCTGAGTGCAAGGACCAGGCGGTGTGGTGCAAACAGCAGGCGGACGGCGAGCCTGGGCTGATCTCACTACCAACTAAGCGGCCTGCTGCCGCGCCGCCTCCTTGCGCAACTGTGACGTCACAGGCCGCCCCACCGCGGAGAAAGTGCGCTGCAGCCCTGGCCGGCCATTCATGCAGCTCCTTCGCCACTCTACACACCCCTCGCTCTCCGCAGTGTACCTCCTCAGTACTACAAGCTGTCTGTGCCCTGTTCATTGACTACTCTAGGTAACCAAACTCACCGTTAACGACTCTCGTTAGCTTTCCAGCCTGAGTAGAATGAACCTTAGTCGCGTTTATAGAGTTGGCTACAGAGTGTGTGTATAGGAGCTATATATCGATACAATCGAAGTCCGAGAGAATCGAATCACACGCGACAATGGCTGAATCTCGGGCTCCCGCTCTCTAGACATTAGTGCGACAGTAAGGGCCGCTGATAAGTCATGAGCCATTGAACCGCGATTCCTTTTTCATTTTCTTTAACTTACTCTATTTCATAACAGGCCTTTAATATAACAAACTCGCTTGCTTTCATAACATCCCTTTAAAAGTATTAACTTGTTCCATTACACCGTCACGAATAATATTTGTTGGAAATCTGTTATACGGCTTGCTCGTATTTAAATCTTAACTTTTTATATCGGATTTAAAGTGAATACAGCCAGAAGTCAAAGCCCTTCCAGAGATAAATCAAAAGTCTGATTTCAAAGAAACTGTAACACGCAACTCATGTGACTTCAATATACAATTAGCTGAAACCAAACATTGTTTTAAACTTTGTACGAATGCAGATTTTTATATAGAATTGTCATATTTACGCTAAAATAAATTAACAGCATTATTTTTCCAATTAATTGCTATTGTAGTGAAGTTATCAATCGTCTATATCATGTTATAAAACCAAACAAAAAACATCGAAATTTAGAAAAACAATTTTGCTCTTAAACAGTTTTAATACAGATCACGGCAGCTTCTTCCCGCGGTCCTGGCAGTCCTACCAAATTGTTCCGTAGATAATAACCCGCAGTCGAAAATTTGTAAGTTAATTGGTAACGCATATTGTTATCTGTAGGCTCATTAAAGATACTGAGTCGCGACGTCTTGCTCATAAGCAACTTTTGTAGTGTTAGCGTGTTATGTATTGGTTTCTCTAAAACGGTTGCGTGTTTGGTAAAAACACAAGAAGACTTTTTTTTCATGTGTATGGTAGATTAATAAACCGCAAGAAAAAGGGCAAAAATTCCAGAGAGGTATTTTTTTTGTACAAATGGAGTTTCAACCCCTCAATTTTTATGGGCGGGAATTTATATCGGCCACAGTTTGAAGTGTGATTACACCCTACCTGAATATACACTGAAGAGCCTAAAAAACTGGTACACCTGTCTATTATCGTGTAGCCCCCCGCTCCCCCNGAGCCAAAAAACTGGTA
The DNA here is from genome assembly GCA_002778355.1 of Clitarchus hookeri. Taxonomy (NCBI): domain Eukaryota; kingdom Metazoa; phylum Arthropoda; class Insecta; order Phasmatodea; family Phasmatidae; genus Clitarchus; species Clitarchus hookeri. Next base: position 28,076 of record NQII01007272.1, on the reverse strand, counting down.
CACCTGCCTAATATCGTGCAGGGCCCCCCGAGCACGCAGAAGTGCCGCAAGACGACGTGGCATGGACTCGACTAATGTATGAAGGTATGCAGGAGGCAATTCACACCATGAATCCTGCAGGGTGGTCCACAAATCTAATCTGCACCAATTTGAGAAAGGGTTGCACGCCTGTCACGTTTAATGATTTTCGTCAGTCGTCGTTTGTCCCGTTCTTTCACGATCTTTTTCCGGCCACAGCGAAGTCGAAGATGTGATGTTTTACCGGATTCCCGATATTCACGGTACACTCGTGAAATGGTCGTACGCGAACATCCAAATGTTATCGCTACCTCGGAGAAGCATAAAACGGATAACACATCTAAAATCCAACGAACTTGAGTCCTCACCTAAAATCTTCTTTCTTTTTATATAAACGAATATCAATATTAAATTCTACTTAATCTTGTATGAGACCAGAATAAATTTTCAATAAACATATATTTATAAAAACTTCCTAATGAGGGAAAATTTTTTATCTAAGAGAATAAACAATAATATTTTCTGGGTCGCTCCCGGATTTCCGTGCTTGACGGTGATGCTGGTTGGCGGGTTTTCGGGGATCTCCCGTTTGCCACGCCCTTGCGTTCCTGCGCTGCTCCATTCTCACCTCGCTTCGCCCTCGTCGACACTCAACAACTTGATGTTAAGAGCCGTCCAAATTTCTTCTTTCACTCTTAATACATATTTTTTATATGTTATTTTTTAATTTTTTAAAAATAAAAATATTAATTTTTAATGGTTTTGTTTCAAATCAACTTAATTTTGCGGCTTCAGTTGTTGCTGTACTGAAGTCGACACAACACTTGTTTAGTTGTTACTGTAGGCTGTATTTTCGGCTTCAGTAAAATCAATCAATTATGACGTAGACAAGTAAAACTGCTTGCGAATCATTTACCCGCAGGTTACTTCATTGGTTATTAGAGACCAAACTTTGCTTAAACGTGCGTAATGTACACAATTGCGTTCACTGAGTCTGAATGGATTAAGTATTGCTTAAATACTGAAGGCTTCTGCAATATTTTTAATGTGATAAAAGGTAATGAAACATTAATTAAAATATAATTTGTTTTCTCCGGCCAGAAGCAAATTTAAGTGTTCGCTAGCTCACAGAAATAGAACACAGTTTATATCTGAAAAAAAATAAATAACTGTTTTCTACACTAGAGACAACACATGAGATTCATTGTCCGCGCGCGATGGAAAGTTTTGATCCGTTCGCGCGAAATTATAAAACGTAATTTACTATTTTTTTAAATATACATGCAATACATTGTAGGTACGTCAAAGCTTAAACGAAATTTGCTTGTTAACAATGCACAATTTGTTTATTATTTAACACGTATTTNGGGGGGGGGGCGTGTTTTTAATATGTGTATAGTAAAAGTATTACGCAGTTGCCAATAAAAACTTGGAAGCTGATCACTATGTGCATTTATGTACGCACAAATAACACATATATTATAAACACAGAAGCACTCACATAGACCCACTTTAAATTTTATCACGTCACCATTCTGTCCGCTAAGAATTTTGAATGAAAATACTAAGTTTTAACTTTTAATAGTGTTAATATAATGAGATACGTCACCATAAAGCATGCACATGTGAGTCTGCACGTATGTTTCTACAACAGTTTTAACACCAGCAATGCAACAGAATTGCTGCATTCCTCCTCTCGACTGAGGTAGTCACTATTCGCTTGAGGATGGGTCTTCTCACCATGATGTAGTTTTTATGCTGGTTGATTTAATTATTTAAGAATTTATTTTAAGAAAAGCCTCTTGAGTCATAGCGTGTAATGCAGTTGTAACGTCTCAATTATTAATGCATAACTAATTCACAACTTGAATAACATAAATGTTACTTTCCTGAAGAAAACTCATCAGCATGCAATAGAAGGACATGGGATCGGTAAAAAAAATATATTTACTTGTTTAAGAATTCGATTCACTTAAGACTTCTTTTGTGGAAAACATCTCGATGTTTCTCTGACATATGAGACAGTTTAAAAGTTGAATCAAAAAATTATTAAAAAAATTTTTTTTTTTAGGTAAGATAAGATTAGATTTCTTTGAAAAACTCTATCCTTTACATCCCCGATAGTTATGTGGTTAGATGACTGATGTATCACTCATCTCTCAACCGTCTCTTAAATTGGGTATGTTTATAACAGCCTCATAAGAGTTGATTTTTGTTTTTATTGATTCAAGGAAACGAGCGTAATTCTTAACCTCACGAAATAAATGGTAACAAGAAGAGCACGAACAAGAAAACGACGAGCAGTTAGGAAAAACTAATTGGCGTAAGGCTACGTTACATGGCTTTCAGTATGATACAGGTTTTAAATATAAATATAGCAGATCGTATTGGAATCGCAACAGACGAATGCACGAATGAATTCAGAACTCTGTGGGGGTTTTCATAAAGTGCAGAGAGTAGTTCATGATCTTTTCTACAGTCTGTTTGGAATTTGACGATATCCACGTCCCCAACTGGTCAAAGCGTCATGAAAAAGAGCTGTAATAATATTCAAAGTCATTAATTTCTTTACTGCATTTTCAAACGAAACTCTGTTCTTCTCTCAATATTTTGGAGGACAACTAAGGAGGTTTGCTGGATCAAGGCCATACTGCAGTGTTGGTACAACTGCACNTTCTCTCAATATTTTGGAGGACAACTAAGGAGGTTTGCTGGATCAAGGCCATACTGCAGTGTTGGTACAACTGCACGAAGTAGCAGAAGCGCTGCAAATTGTTTTCAAATGGAAAGCATGACAGTTGATGTAAGGACACTGGTCATGCCACTTGGTGATCCGACATTTATTGTGACATTTACAAATCGTAGTGACGTTTCATCACTAACACTACCACTCAACCAGTTTCTCTAGAAGTAAAGGTTGCACTGGCAGACTGCTTTCAATAGTATGGTAGTGTTTTGAGCGAGAATAGATCCAACCTAACAGCTGTTGAGTCTTTTAATNGGCAGACTGCTTTCAATAGTATGGTAGTGTTTTGAGCGAGAATAGATCCAACCTAACAGCTGTTGAGTCTTTTAATACACTTTTCGCTAAAGCTGAAGTAACTGCAAAATCATTATGTATAACTATCATTGTCCTTCGTACCATCAAACAATAAACTTTGCACTGCAAATTACCTGCAAATGAAAGGTGTTAGCCAGCAATGGTGGACGAAACACTTGATCCTGTATGTAACCCCATAGAAAAAATCGAACGGAGTAAGATCCAGGCTTCTTGGGGGCCAGTGATGAAGAGCCTGGTCACCAGTTGCTCCTCGACCAATCCAGCGTTGCGGCAACGTCTCGTTCAGGTATCCGCGAATAGCTAGGTGCCAATGGGGTGGCGCGCCAAGGAAACATCAAACCATCCCCTTCACATTGACGTGTCGAATGCGAGCTCGCTACCCCCTCACCTCCTCAAACCGAGAGTTACGAACGCCATCTAAACCGTAACACCGGACATGCTGACAAGAGCGTGGAACGAGTTTGATTATCGCGTAGATGTCGTTCGGGCTGCTCGTGGAGGTCACATTGAACATTTATGAATGTATGGTAAACAAACTTCATGGTTCCACGATTCATTTGATTGGTAAATCAATGTTGTAGGTTGTTTGATTTTGATATTATAGACCTTCAAAGTTGGAGTATTCTTTTATAATCAGCCTGTAATAGAGAAACTAGAATGTCGATGTTAAAACCTGTACTGACAAATGTTGCCAAACGCCGTGCCCGAATTCAGGTATCAACTAGTGTACTTGCACCCTTGTATACTTCGCAGACCCTTGGCGCCATACTTGATGAATTCGGACAGGCAATCTTGTTGGTTTCGACCGCAGTTATTACCCAGACAATATCCTTTATTGAACATGCATTTCGGTGAATAACTCGTTAATAGCCGAAATTTTGTAGCGTTAAATCAAGGGTTCAATATTATTTTAATATGACTTACATAAAATTTATTGTCATGCTGATTGTATGTTAGTTTGCAGTTTTGATTGCTTGTTTTACATTAGTTTCTGTCGATTATGAACAGATTGGCCTAATACGAATTTATTGTTTATAATTTTTTAATGCGTATCTTTCCATAATTATTTACTTAGTTCAAAATTGTATGCCTTCAAATCAGTAATGTTGCCCCACTTGTCTTTAAATAAAATAATCAAGTCGAAAATCAATTGTAATCTACAAAATGCATCTCAAAATGGCGGCACATGTAAGCCGCAATACCACGAGAAGTATACATGTTCGTTCACTTGTATACTTGCAATTCAGACAGCACTGATGACGTCACTTCCGGGGACAGGTATGCATGAGTATGTACATCCTTCAGGCGGATTCGGACGCCGCATAGTATTTCTAATCACGGCTCCCTAGCGAATTCGTCCATGCAAAATATTTTTGATTACCTCTTATCTTGCCAACACAACAAAGGAAAACTTGAAACTTTTTGCACCTATGTACTGTATTGTTTTAAAAACCACCTAAAGTAGAGTTTTCATTGTGAAAAGCTGAGCATCAAAGCTGTAAGGTATTATGGACGTTTGCCAGAGTCTTGTAGTGGAACAAGTGCCTACTGCATTCGAAGATTGCCGTTTAAACCACTGTCTCGCATGTCAGTGAGTGTTGTCAGGCCCGAGCACACGTGCTCAATATTGCACAGAATTATAATATTATTCCTATCACACTGTGGGTAGAAATATTTCAATGGGCTTGCTTTAAAGGACTTGCATCTGGATAGTCCGCCTGACAAGGGAAGGGAGTTAATCGTGTTTCGCAAGGAGCTGCTTGAGAGAAAGCCTCTTTTGTAAAGTAAAACAGCAGCTGTTACTTGCCTGCTTCAGCTAAGAATGACTTTTCTGAGAAAAAACCTTTTAAATATTTAGTTTTTGCTGTAACTCAGAAAACTTGTAATTTAAAGAAAAGCCTCAATCGCATTTTGTTAATTACTAATAGAACCCGCATGTCGACTTTTCAATAGTCTGTGATATCATAGCCTCTTTTTTTTCCTGCCGCTGTCAAGAATTATCCGTGACAGAATAAATTTCTATTACGCCTGGATGTAAATAAAAGGTTTCCAAAGTACACTTAAAATAATATGTAAAGGCACTTTATAATAATGTATCATTAAAAATATCTATCACTCCCAAGATAAGAGTCAGCCTGTGAAAACGACTTTTTTAAACTACCTTAACATAATATCAATTAATTCACACATTTTTGTATCGTTTTAATGATATTACTAATACGTTTCCTATGTACATTTAAGCTGTATTACGAGGTGTCGGAGACCACACGCGACACATAGTACATGATAATATAGAGATGAAGCAGCCATGAACTACAGCTGCACATGCCAGCCAAACGGCGTCTCTAAGACCTGAGGAATACTGGAATGCGGTTTTGCCAATCAGCACGTGGCAACTCACTCGCCAGCCAGCAGCCTAGCGAACAAGGAGCCGTTCATAGCATGCAGTACGCGATGAGACGAAAGCCGCATTCCCAGGACAAGTACACTCTCGTCAAAGGAACCATAATGTAAGTTCGCCTCTGTGTATGTATCCAGTCTGTGGCAGCAAGCGGCAGCGGACGCACTCGACGGCTCGGCCGGGTCACAATGGTACAGCGCCTTCGAGAGGGAAAGCTGACAGGAATGCGCATGTACAGTCAGTTCGCCACGCAACGCTTGTTCAGCTCTGAAAGTGAACTACACGCAGGTTTGAAAAGACCATAACTTAAAAAGTATTCGTAAATTTAACACACTTAAAAGTAATTAATCTATAGTTTTGGGCGTCTCGCACAATTATAAAGTACATATATATTTTAACGTACGCACTGAAATTATTTACTTAATACAAACGCAAATACTTTTAAAACCACTCGCGTTTCCCCGTAGCTTAAAAAAAATTGTGAGTATACGTGTACATACAATTGCTGGCGGTAACTTTCAATCAGTTACAACCCTAAGTCGCGTGCACTAGTATTTAGCATACGTTAAACATTATACTGTACATGAAAATTATTTTTTCGTTTAGTAACCTAATTTTTTTTTCAACACGTGAGCCAATATTTTTTTCTGCAGATAAAAAAAATGTATGCTCGTGATAAAACATTATTTTCCAGTTATGTAAGCTGTACTGAAGCTACAACACAAAATACCGCCAGGTAGAAACTACTGGAGTATCTACAGGCTCAAACATAACAATGACGTGACAACTGTACAACTCCTACAAACAACGGCAATAAATTAAACGCAGATCACAAACTATAAGAAAATACAATGTATTTTCTAAGATCGGTAGACGGGCCACTTAGGACGTTTCAACATAAGCAAGCGATGGAAGACACATGACATTATTCTAGTCATTTTTACTAGCTCTGAGAGCCTGCGGATGTTTTGTACTCGCAGGTCAGTATCTGTGGTCTGAATCAATGGCGACAGGATGTCTCAGACAGAGATATTTGTATTTCTCCACACAGTCTTGCAACTGAAAAGTCGGGGGCCTGTACTAAGCCAAGCAATGCACGAAACATAAAGAATACACGTAACTTGCTTGAAACAACTAGACGAAAATCAGTTTTTATCTAAACAAATAATATTATTTTAGCTTGTTATTTGCCTAACTGTGTTTAATAATTCAATATGATATATTTTGAGTCAATAGTTTAATATTCTTCGAGTATAATTTTTTTTCTGCTTCTGTTTCAAATACTCTTTACAAGTAAAATATTTGATTATTGTTAAACGTAATTATATGTTTTTTTCGTTTCTGAATATTCACGTACAACAAATTTTACTATGATATACCAGAAATAAAACTATGTATGTTCAAATATTTTGTATGTAAAATTAGTATTCTGATCAAATATATTCTGCTCTTTCCAAGTGTTATAAATACAAGTTTGTGTGCTTGTTATATATTTTTATATCAAATATAATATGTTTTCTTTTGAAGGGTTACAAAAACATTTTATATGGTTGTTTAATATTTTTTTATATCATTCTAGTAAAGTTATTTTAGTTTTGGCTTCCGTTTAAAGATGCACATAATAGTTAAATGAAATCATTCATATTTTCATCTTTTTCTGAATATTCAAGTACTATTACATATTTGTAAGTACATGCTTTTGTCTGAAACTTTTGCTATTAACTTGTCTCAGAATAGTAAAATAATATCATTTTATACGTTTTCTGTGAATATTAATGTTTACAACTATATCTTAATATATATGTATGTATGCATATATATTTTTTTATCAACAGTCAAGCAATTATGCTTTTTGGACACAAGGAATTTTTTGGCAATAAAACGTTATATGATTTTTTTTACATATATATTTATTCAGGTGTAAATTACATTAACATATTAAAAAATATTTCCCCCCACTTTTTACTATAGTTTTGTTCCATGCACACAATTAATTGCAAAACATTTTTGTGTATAAGTAATACAGCAAGACATACAAGGAAATATTACTTTAATAGAGAAACATCAGCATGACATTTTCTTCACAGACAGGACAATTTTGAAAATTTTTTCAATCATCATAAAATATTATAATTTATTACTTACTTTTTTCATATCCTAAATCGTGTCTAACACATCCTTAAAAATTTGTCTCAAAACATCTTCTACACAAGTTATCAGTACTGGAAAGTCTGTTGTAATCAGGATAGGTCCTCTGCTAGTCACGACGTCCCCTGACGGGAAACACAGCTGTGCTGAGTCTTCACCTAGATCTGGCATGGATGGAAGTGCGGGATTCTTCTTGCGAGAGGTCACATATTCGGTCACGCTGATAGTCTTGCGTTTGCTGTGGCTGGATAGTTTTTGAACTGGCGCACTCACTGCAGTTGGTAGCTGGTCTCTAGGTAATATGTCTGTCGTAATTGACGATTGGCTGGAAGATGGAATGGACTGGGTCACCACACAGTCCGGAGCATGAAGAGGTTTGAAGTTTAGATTTTCAGCAAATGCCATAATTTCATCTGGAGAACTCGGCAGCTTGGTCGCATATATAATACATAACATTGTCCATGGCACGTGCAGTCCACAACCTGCTGGCAGGGCTCGGAAAGTGTCGACTCGTGGGCACACAACTCACTGTACAGCCCGTCACCTTCTCTGTAAATGTTCTCCGTTGGCCTCTTTTCCAGTAAGAATATCACTCTGCTTAAACCGGGTTCCATACTGACATAGCTTGTGTTATGTAATCTGTTCGGTGTCCATTCACAAATACTATTTGTTTCTTAGTGAGTTGATATACTACAATCGCAAGGAAGATGTATACAGATTTTTCTGTATAAATGTCTGTGAATTGTCACGCGAGACAGGAAATCTTTGTTTCGCGCTGTGGCAAGTCGTTATCTATAAATCTCGGCCAGTAGAAGCAGAATCCTAGAAATGTAGTCACAAAAAGCTTCGACGCATCTGCACCAGTTTCTGCATATAATTTCACTCTCCGCCATCATAATGTCAGAATCACCGCTGCTGGGGTCCCTAGTCTGGGGTTCCAGGTTCAATGCTGTGGGCAGGAACTAGACATAAATATATGTTGTCAGGTAGACTTCGCATGTTAGTGGTTAGCACATAGTCTCCGAAGTAATTTTTCCATGGTCTAAAATTGATGTATTGCTCACCCGTACACCACTCGACTCATCTTGCAGCGATGTCACTGCCGGACTGACGAAGTTCATACGCGATTATCTCTAAACCACAAAACTGTCTAAGTTGCTCTTCGCCTGCTTACGACAACAGACGACTTGTAGTAGTGGTAGATTGACAGTCTGGACGTAGGTGATACACTGGACAGGCGATAAAACTGCAAGGTTCTTATATTAGAGTCATACAACCATCTTCAACATTGCAGCTTACTCACTGTTCGAGTCCATTGCACACCATATTTGCCTGCTGGGTTAAAAATTTATTCTACTATAAACGAAAATTATTTGATGCGAAAGAACTCCTTCTCTGAGCAAATTGCTGCATCTCTAATGTCGCCTCACTGACGACGAGACATTAAGTCCTACCTACATTAAGCATGGTGGAGTATGTCTGTGTTCATTATTAGCGCAATCCACTTACTAGTCATCTTAACTTTTAAGGTGAAAAAAAAATGAAGACTTCATGGTCAGTTGTTATTCAGTGAACAAACAGTCTAGTATGTGAAGGTTCAGTCTTGTTAGGGGTCGGTCTTGTGATGTGTTGGTCTTGTGAGCGGTCACAGCTAGCGAATGTAGGTCAAGGTCAAAGATTAATATCAAAGGTCAAGGTTAAGGTCATATCAGAAGGCTGCAATGATGAAATCCAAGATGGCGGATGACTCTGGTCTCCAACACCCTCCACCCCTGCGGCCATATGCCCATTTTCCTACTTCTCTCATGATGTGAGAAGGGCGTGTTAGAGTTTGTGAGATATGGAGGTCTTGATAAAAATAAAATAGCTTAATTTATACTTAATTTACGTACGCAGCTTTTATTTACAGCATTATTCTATCTATATCCACTATTACTATTTTTATGTATCGGTATATTGTCTATCTCTCCTCTAATTAAAGTCCTCCTCAATGTCTCTGTTTGGTTGTATTTAATTGACTCACACTCATCATTTACACATACTCTGTCTGTCTGTTGCCATAATTTGAAATGCCTTACACTCTCGCTTCCAGCTCAATAGTCCAACCTGCCAGTCACATTCATCACTGCACCTATGTTCACAGTCGCAGATTTTATTCCCTCTTGTCACTTCCCTCTCCACTCCTTGCTATTCTGGCTCGTCGTCTCTCACTCAAGGTCACGCAATTGCCTAAACTCTCGGCTCGGAGGCCCGCGGAACTTTTATACTATCTCTGGCCTTGATCTGGAAGGTTCACCGCACTCCGAGTCACACTGATATAAATCAGGTTATTAACCAGAACATTCTTCAGATAAATGCAGAAATTCGATCTGATGAAGGTCAGGAGCGCGGGAGCCGCCAAAGGCTTACCACAGACGACGCGGGAGAATGCGCGGTGGCACGCCTCTTTAACTAAACATGTAATAGAGTAATCGCTCGCCTGTCATTCAAACATCCCTTAGTGACTCGCGTCCGCTATCGTATCACTACCCTGTCCTCTTCCGCTCGCTGGGGTAGGTCAAGAGAAGCGAGTGCGTATTGGTAGTAACATTACCACAAAATATTAAACAGAAATGAAATGTCAACAACAAGTGACCTACATCAACCAACTCAAGTAAACTGAACCCTTTCTGACCTGATTTATTTTACGGATTCAGGTGTTGAAAATAAGACATTTTATGAGGCGTGCTGTACTTCAATCGATACGACAGTTCTCCACCTGTCACAACCAGGAAACTGTAGGCTTCGTGCTCCACTACTGTAATAAGGACCCAATCATAACCATGGACAGAAGCACAGTTTACAGACCAACTACCTAATTGGCTGTTGAGCCTCTGAGTGTACAACGACAGCCAATAATAACGTTCGTGTGTGCTATGTGCACAGTTTTGTTCACTAAGTATCAGTGGGTTTTCGTTAAGCAGACTACAAGCCTGAAACGAAGCTGACAATGAAGTGGACAAACCTGGCAAGTACCCTAACTATTGTTCAGATAGATAAAATACTTCCGCATGTGCAGAGGGGAACGAAGGGGAGAATGAATAATGAAATAAAGCAGCAATGGAGGGGGTGCCTAGATCACTACAGTGGAGGAGGAAAACAGAGATCAAGGCGATGCAGGATGTTAAAAACATACCCGGAGACCCACAATCGCATATGGGTCTAATACAACAATTTCATCTCATAAAAAAGTTCAAATTACTTATAATTCAGGAATTTTATTTTTAAAATGTTTGAATTCAATTAAGGAAAACATTTTCAAAAGTTAGGTTAAAAATGCAGCTCATGTTATGTAACAGAGCAACATTTTGTAAATTTATAAATGACATTATCTGCAAGCCACATAATCTAGTAATATTTAAAAAAAATGAGTTTTTAATTTTAGTCTTTATATTTATTTCATGAATTTCACCTTTCTAAATTTGTTTAATATTATAACTTACTTATTATAATATCCAACAGATAATGGTAGAGCTTAGCGACTTTTAGGCTCAATATTCAGGAATGCGAGCCCAGTACTTCTGACGTGCTGCAGATTATTATTTAATTTTAATCAAAATCGTTTTACAGGAATAAACTGAGTAAATACTTACGCAGTTTAAGTGATAATTATGTATATTTTATTGAGTATGGCATTTGCCGCACCATCCACTAACACCTGCCCCCTGATTACAAACTAGCATTTCACACTGCGATGACGAACGATTTATCTTACTAATGGAATATATTGATTACGGTTATTTGTAGCCTGTGTTCATCACATGCACAGGTTCATCANATCACATGCGCAGGTTCATCGAATTGTAATGATGTCAAGCTTCCTTTAGCTGAATTTCTCCTATATCCTTGCCATAAACAGTCAATATGACGGACCACCGAGTAAAATACATCAATTATATTTGTTTATGTGAAATGAATTTCTATGCTAAATTAAATTGTATGCTCGTATTAATAATCTAATTTTCGCTGTACAGCTAAAAACATTATTAATTAGACAATACATATTACTTTATAGATAGGTGGCGTTAAAGTATTGATTTGTTTGCATTTATTTTCCTCTGATACCACAGGATAAGAATAAAATAACACTAAGTTTCAGATGTGTGATACAAATGTTCACAAATTCAAAACTCCATCAGTGCATAATAACACCTATTTGTCTAAGTGTAGTGGTGCTTAATTTTATTTGCAAAGTTAAGTGTACTGAATGCAGATCACATAAAAATGTTCTTGTATTACAATCTTCACACTAAAATAAACACGACCTCGTACAGAAAACATGTTAAGATTACTAACTCTTAACACTTATCATTTCTAACAGTGAACGCATAAAATTAGAAACACTACTTCAGAGCACTACAAATGGCTAAAAACGGCTCTTTCAAAGCACTGTATCTCTAAATGTATTCGTCATATACAAAACTACTCAAGGGTCCATTGTCTTTATACTATATACAGTAGCTTAATGCTCTGTTATTAGTTACACACATATGAACAAAGTACCCACTGCCATATATTTACATCATTTCAAATGCCCGCCACTTAACGTATGAAGTCCCATTTTCCTACAATCCAGCCGGTCAGTCCAGTCTCCATTCTTGATGGTCGTACGTTGCACAGCCGCTAGTCATCCCGATAAACGCCAGCTGCATTCGCAGATCACTGTCCCGTCGCCCATAGTTCTGATATACACACGCGGCACCAATGGCCATTCTGTACTACCAACACAGAGGCCGCGTCCTATATAACTAAGGTGGACTGACCCAGAAGGTTCTTCGCCACTCGAGTCGCGCCGAGGGAGGTGATTACCAGAAAATTCGCGCAATTTCGACCAAGTCATCGTTCTTCCTGAGACGCGAGTGACGTTAGTGCCGTTAGCACTATCGTGGCTCTGTTTCCCCTCCTCTGGGTACCGGTGATGTAATCCTGGCAGGACTGCACTGTGCATGTCCGAGGGCGGAGGAGAAGAGTATGAAGGCGAAGCGGCCGAATGTAACAGTAACTGTCATTTGGGAGGTTTGTTAGCAAGCACAAGAACAATGTTTACTATTTCTAGAATCTGGCCATCAAAGGGTTTGTCGTTGACGAACCTTTGTGGCCAACTCACTGCAATATGATTTGCAACAACATCTGTACCTGTTAATTGATCATAAATGTAGGTACATGAGCTGTGTTCTGCTGTAAACCGGGCTATTTTCACAGTATGAATAAATACCTAGCTCACTATTAATGTAGTTATGCTCTTAACACCGCTTGGTCTAGAAAAGGGAATAAGATACACACGTGGTATTATAGATGGATAGACCATAGAAGAATTTAACATCAAAACATAAATAAAGTGCTTATTAATGAACTGTATAATGTATAAAAATATTTCTATAATACATGAAGCTGTGGAAGAAACGGAAAGGAAGGATTGTAAGGAAGATTATATTAAGTTAAAGGAAGCATGTGAAAGAAAGGCTCTCGGGCGGTGTCGCAGCAGGACTCGCCTTCCAGTAGTTGTAACACCGCCGTCTCCTGGTCAACCACGCCCTGGACACTCGCCGACTGACCCTGCTTCTCTGCGTCGTCCACTCTCCCTGCCTTCACACGTGTGTGCTGTCGTAATGAACCCTGGCTGGCTCCCGTCGTGCACTGCACGCGGCTATATTGTCGCATTTGCGATGTACTGAGTCTGCTCCACCCACGTGTTCTGATGCTCTATGCAGTTTGTTGTTGATGTCTACACGTCACATTATGGCTCGATGTCATAGAACCTAAGCTTTGTTAACTCGCCCGTGGTCTCCTTCACAGGTACAGTTGCGACAGGATGTGCTCACGGGACTACGTGTAACAATGTGCTCGAGGTGAAAGCTCTAAGTGGTGCCGCCCGCGCAAATACTATTACGGACTCTCCCAACACATAATCCCCTCTTTAACATAAAATAGTACATTTATATTATGTCATACCATTCATTAAGTTAAAAAGAAGCAATTTCTGGGATATACTCGCACTTACATGCATCGGTGAAATATCGTGGTTATAGTACACTGGGCAGCAAAAAAACTGGTATAGGCTTGCGTATGTAAATAACAGAGGTATGGAACCAATCAGAGTAACGCGATGCGGTCNTCGAGGTGAAAGCTCTAAGTGGTGCCGCCCGCGCAAATACTATTACGGACTCTCCCAACACATAATCCCCTCTTTACCATAAAATAGTACATTTATATTATGTCATACCATTCATTAAGTTAAAAAGAAGCAATTTCTGGGATATACTCGCACTTACATGCATCGGTGAAATATCGTGGTTATAGTACACTGGGTAGCAAAAAAACTGGTATAGGCTTGCGTATGTAAATAACAGAGGTATGGAACCAATCAGAGTAACGCGATGCGGTCGGCAGCTAGATCTGTTACTGCTGCTACAATGGCAGGTTATAAAGATTTAAGTGAGTTTGAACGTGGTGTTATAGTCGGCGCACGAGAGATGGCACATAGCATCTCCGAGGTAGCGATAACATTTGGATGTTCGCGTACGACCATTTCACGAGTGTACCGTGAATATCGGGAATCCGGTAAAACATTAAATCTTCGACATCGCTGCGACCGGAAAATGATCGTGAACGAACGGGACAAACAACGACTGACGAGAATCATTAAACGTGACAGACGTGCAACCCTTTCTCAAATTGGCGCAGATTTCAATGCCTCCTGTATACCTTCAGACATTAGTCGAGTCCATGACACGTCGTCTTGCGGCACTTCTGCATGCTCGCGGGGGCCCTACACGATATTAGGCAGGTGCACCAGTTTTTTTTGGCTCTTCAGTGTATATTCTAGGTAAACAGAGATCTTTTGAAAGTCCTGCGTTTTTACGTTGTGTTTTCTTCTGCCACGTGTAAAAGTATCATTGCCATGGCCTGATCACATTATTAATGCTACAGTCAAATGAAACTGTGAAATTATTAGAAAAGTAAAAGTTTTACAAATTTGCAAAATGTTTGCTTGTATGTATTAGAAATATGCAGAAAGCAAAACAGATTATTTCAGTATTCACTTTTGTTTACCTAACCATCCTTATTGAACGTCAAGACATGGAACTACTTTTCTTCCGCCATTACCAACATTGCTGGCCGCACGTCAGCCAGTTGTGCCCGTTAAAAGTAATAACATTATTCAATGTTTGATATCAAAAGTGCTCAATGAACCTTGAAGAGCCCATATCGGCTACGGGGACGGGATGAATAGAGGTGTGAAGAGTAGGAGATGAGGGGAGTGTAAAAAAGAAACCCGCACCTGCCCGCCTGGGTGAACAATTGACCATGGGCCGATCCTGCTGAATTCGACAGATTTGTGAAGAGTTTTCCGTGACTCTACGAGATCCGCCTTGTTTGAATATATTGCCGACTTAATATTAGGCCTAACTTGTACGCAATTTTCTCGAAGTTCACCGGAATGTAATGTCACGTCGTCTGCACACCAAGAGTAAAACACTGAAATGGACACAAGTGTCTGTTCATTAGAATACATAGAATATAACATTTGATTAGGAACCTGTCAGCGTGACATTAGTTTTGCATTACATTGTACAGCACAGAGAGTCCGGTGTATTATGAACTGATATGCCAGTGTAAATGGGACTACAGAAACCTGCAGAACTGTGTCCATGCAGTGATGGATATGGTGAACTTCCTTTTAGCTCTTCTGGAATGTCGGTCGATATGTACTGACCTCAGAGGGTTAGTATTATCTCCCACTGTCACTTATGAGTGTACTATATGCGCTGTGTTTACTTTATTCTCTCGCGGCAGATGTTTCTGTGGGGTAGTCTTCCACCCTCGTGTTTCCTGGGTTGTTTTCTCCGAACTTGGCTCATCGTGTCTACTCTTCTGTTTTGTTTCCCGCCAACAGTGCTCTACGGTTATGAAGGCATCTTCGCCGCCTGTATTGTACTCAGGGCTGACTCGTCAGTTTTCAAGCTGACTCGGTACTTTTGTTTCGTTGCTGGTCACTGCGTGAGCTGGAAGCTACTGTTATGACAGCTCATTGCCACCGGGCTTTGGGTGACTCTCACTCGCCGGAAACCGTCTGAATGATATCTTTTGGATTGATTTCTTTGCGCAAGAGACATATTTATTTACTTAATTTTGTTCACTTCGGGCGTCATGAAATAAAGTACACAGGACTGCGTTGTACCTTTGGGTTCAGGGCACAACACATTTCGTTTTTTGGTTTATCGCAATAACGTATAGTAATCGAAAACCATGTCGCCATTAAGCTTGGGCAGTTCCGTAAGTCATTCTGCACAAGTCTGTTGGGCTTTTGCAGCACACTCACCTGCACTGAAGAAATATTGTTAGTGGCTACCAAAACTGTTTGGTTGTTGCTTTCCAATGCGAAATTTTGTTGTTGGTACAAAAAAGGATGTGGTGCCCAATAACACGTAGAATGACTAGTACGAAATCTATTTAGTGCTCACTAAAATATGTGTTTATTTAAAAAACTTTTATTGCCTTCCATGAAATATTTCTTTGAAAGCAACATCATTAATGTCATCCACAGTAAGACACTGTTCTGCGACTTCAAAACTACATCCGTTATATTCTGCGCATGCGCTCTGGCACATTCGAAGTGACCACGTCTAGTCACGACGCCATATTTTTCTGTGTTCGGTTCTTTGCATCAGGTTACGAACTAACTCATGAGGGATATTCTTAAGTACTTATGAACGGATTATACCTAGGTGCGCGCAGAGGGGTGCAGCCGCACCCCCTATTGCATCATGAAATTCGGAAAACAAAGTATATCTTGAAAATTACGTATTTTCATTAGATAGTCTGTGTGTTTAAACGACCACTAAATTAAAAATGTTTTTGATGTAGTGTAGTTAATTTGTGATGAATGCTTAAATATTCTTACATTGTATTTTCAATCTCGTAAAAGTGTATCGTCATTTTGCTGTTCGATCCTCCCCCCACCCCTTCCCTTCCCATTGCACCAATCCACATCCTCCACAACATCACACACCCAACTGCCTAGTCCTGCGCACGCCTATGGAATTATATCATTCCTTTATTCCACGTAAGTAAATGTTACACGTAAATGATTCCAGGAAGTTAACTTTCCTTGAGGTGAAGTGTGCAAGCCTTGTCGTGAGTGCCACTTACTATATTTAGTTATATACACGCTGAAGACAATTCTTCAACATCGAGCAAGGTAGCGTCTAGGTAACACGCTGAGCTTGGAGTTCTGAGGTGCAAGGTTCGAATCCCACTGATGACGACTTAGAATGTAGTGATTAATAGTTGTTTGGCCATACCTACTTACAAAAGCCCACAAATCGCAGAACACATTTGTGAACCTCTGTAACCAGTATTGCTGCTATTATCGTATTATTTTCGCTGTGACTAAAGAACACATTATTTGTGACCACAAATGTCATTTTGTAGTTTCCACCAAATACTGAGATGACAAAAAAATTTTTTTGGTACCACAAAATCTTTTGTCGTGTCTATATTGACATAATAATTTCGTGGTCACCGACAACATTTTTTTTGTCACCACAAAACGGCTTTTTAGTGCGGGCAGTGGTTGCGCACCTTATAATATCTTCCTGCGTTGATTCGCCGGGTGTTTTGCAGCTGATCTTCGCGGTTGTGTACGTGCGGAAGTTACCGTTGGCGTTAGGGTGTTCTCGGGGTACTCCTCCCTCCTCCACTGTTGCATTCCTCCGCCGCTCCACCTTCGCCTCGAGTCACCCCCATCAGTGCTGAATATCTCAGCAGTCCAGTGGCTTATTACGAAGAAACTGCTATGACGAACGATTTAGCGATACGTACTTATAGAATGCAGGAAGATAATTACGACTCATGTGATTTGGTTTTCATCACATGTGCATGCTCATCGAAGTGTTGTGAAGTCACGCTCCTCTCGGCAGAATACCTCCTATGCCCAAAATATAAATACAGTAGTCGATATGGCTGACACGCGAGTAGAACACATAAAATATCCATATATTTATTTACGAAGAATATACTATGTGTCTGTAAAATGTAATTCTACGCTTAATTTATTTAAACGCCAGAAGAATAACCGACCACTAATATAATTACTGTAAACAGTAACATTAAAAAATAAAACGGAATTTATAAAATACGTGACTTTCTGGCATTGTTTAATAAACATTTTTTTTTATTTGGTCTGTTACTGTTGTTTGATGTAGTAAGATAACAGGCAGTTACAAACATACTCGTATAATATCAATGTTCACATTTTTAAAAATTCCATCGCTCTATCATTAAAAAAAACATTTTGTGGCGCTTTTTAATAGGCCTACGTTATGTAACATTATCTGTTAACAGTTGGCTACGTCTAGCATCCATTTGTCTGACTGTAACAATGCTCATTTATTTTCACAGTTATGTCAACTTGTTCTTTAGACATAATTTGTATTATATAAGGAGCAATCATACTGAAAAAAAAAACATATTTTTGGATGCATAAGAACATCGATAGTTTATGATTGTCGGCAACTGCACACCTGCCAATTGTGAACTCTTTGCCGCCTTGAACAGTTTTTATGAATAAGAAATTCCCATTTCCCATTATCGAAGTATTAGTATTCGAACCAATCATTACGGTTATGCATAATATTTACAAACTTTATATACACCATATTGATCACAACTTAAAGTTGTTTTGTGTACTAAATGGTTACGAAAATATGTTTGGATGTTAACTCCTAGGTTATGTACGTCACAACAAACGAGTTGAAATGTAACTAAATTTAGTTTTAAAAAATTAATTTACCAAATAGAGGATACTTCGCAAAGGATATTCAGAACATGTGATTATTCAAAATATTATGCGCATTTGTAAACAATACTGTAATAGTAATAATTTTATTGTAAATGTGTAGTTAGTAAAATGTGTTTTCAAGATCAGATTTTTTAAATTAGGTTTAAAAAATTACAAATCCAATAAAAATCTTGTAATTTTTTATTAAACATACATTTTTTTAAATTGTGCACACAATTAAACATATTCTTTATTAATTTTTCTTTTGAATATTTAATTACAGAATGTGTGATACATACATATGTGACCTTTAAAAATAACTACAGTCAATAGCATATGTGCTCGGCTAACACACACAATCCACGTAAATACAATTCCCGCAGCCAAAATTATAAATTTAAAATTACCAAATTAATAATTGTGTTTAAATACTTAACTTATTTAATATACAAACCTTCAATTTATATTAAAGGAAAAACATTGTTTTCCTCTAAATTGTTGACTGCTGAAAATAAAAAAATATTCTAATTTAGAAACTACATTTTACTAACTACTCTGGCAGAGCCAAACAAAATTCTGAATCAGAAAAAAAATTATATCAAATACTTTGCATAAACAAACATGGAACCTTAGTCACATAATTACTTGTAATCAAGAAATAGAGAGATCAATATCCACATTCAAAATAATTTATGAAAAATTGTCTAATAAAGAAAATGGAGCAAAAATGTCAAGATATGAAGAGTCTTAATCTATTTCGTTTTCACGAAATAAAAGGCAATTATTTTCCTTTTTGTAAATATTTTAAGAGAGATAACAAGAGAATACGTAAAAAAACTTAGTCTAACAACTTAGATTCCAGAAATAAAAATAATTGCAAAATATTGCATTTCGTCTCGATCTCACATCTTTCTACAACTTTTCATATGACTCCACAGATCCAGCCTTCTTATTCTGGATGTGTCAGCTTCAACAGTCATCTTGGTTTATAGAAGCTTGTTCATATTATGACTATTGTAAGATAATATCATACAACATAACAATCACTAGCAAGAAAATGTAAGATATTGATACGTCTTAGTTTGTATTAAACTTTTGTACGTGATAAAGTAAATTTTGTCGTTAATAAATTTTAGCATATCATGAATACATTTTTTTAAAGCTATTTGAAAACATAGTTTTATTTTGATTACAATTATATGTGTTTTTAACCATAAACAGTATCAATAACTAGGAAATTTGGTGTTTTATATATTTTTATTCAACTTCAACACATTACATTTTATAAACTCGATTTAGTTACTCAACTTGTTGAGCATTGAATCCATTGTTATTTATATAATAAAATATTTAATTAGAATAATAAAAAGTATTTTTAAATAAATGGGTAGTGATAGACGTCACAAGTGAGGAGCAGTAAAGGATAAATATTGTATTCATTCACATAACTCTACTAAATATAATTACTTTAATACATTTAAAACATTTTTCAATCAATGCGATATACGATGATATCAAAATAATGAAAATATAGGTAGCAAATTGTTAGAAAAAGCAGATTGTAATGAATTTGGCAAATATGTTCGTATAGCAAAATGTAAAAACATACAAATATCAGAATCACATATTAAGATACAAAAAGAATATTAACTTCAAAATTTTAACAATGCAAAGAAATAGTGATAATTCATTTTCTTCCCATCCTCATAGAAAAGATAACAGTCACATTTATGCACATGTATGTACAAGTAAAAGGGTAAAATATCATCACAAAAGAAAATAACAAATTAAGTTTACAAAAATAAATTCAAATAAATAATTTTTTTCGGTTGAGTTTTTTAATTTTTATAAAAAATTAATTTTTAGTGAAAAGGGGGGAAAATAGAAACTCCGAACTTGATTCAATTGACTGTCATGAACTTAAAAGCATTGACTATAACTTTAAATTAAAGAGAAAATTCCAGATTGAGAAAAGATTATTTAAAAAAATTCATTTCTTATCATTACCGAAAAGCAAGAGAAAATTGTTACCGAATTGTATTACGAAACGAAGTAAATTTTAATGAAAACATATTTCTTCAACCTTTGAAATATAACCAGATATGAATTACGCAATGTATTGAATTTTGATGAAGATATGTTTATTCTAAATTGAAATATAAATGATTAAGAAAATAATTAAATTTTCATGAAGATACAGTTCTTGAACCAATAAATATATGTTGTAATAAAAATGCACCACATAATAAATTAAATTTTAAAGAAATATTTCTTTAGCCTAGAATTAAAGATATAACCAGAAATGTATTACAAAACGAATGCAATTTTAATGAATATATATTTTTCAGCCTGGAAATAGAAGACGAAAACCATTAAATTTTCAACAACTTCCAATTCTTGTTAACAGTGATGAGCAATATGATGTAATTTTACTATCAAGACGTTCATGGGGTGATATGAGAGTTCATGATTCAGTTTATTGTAATAATTATGAAAATGACTTAGCATAGATTTTATTTAATATTTCTGAAGATGATTTTGAGTTAGTTATAAAACAAATTGAATGAAAAATATCTATAAAAATAAGGCTAGTTGCGGGTGTACATTATATTTTATTATATTTTCATTATTAATTAAATGAAAGAAATAATCAAGGATTAATAATGTTTTGATAAATAATAATTTTATAGAACTTTTGATTTCTTATTAAATGTATTTTCTTTACAATCGAAGCAATTATGGTTCTGAAAAACAAATGTGATGTCAATATGAGTTAAACAGTTAGACAAATTTGACTTTATAAACAATAATGATTACAAATCAAATTTATGATCTTGTTTTAGAAATATTTTTATTCCTTGAATTAATAGAAAAGTATTAAAAACTAATAATTTTTTATACATAATAGGATTTTAGCCGATTGCATCCCACCAACTGAAACAACTTCAATTATCAAAATAATTGTAACTAAATCTCTCAATAATTACAACTTTGACTAAGAAAACACGACAACCCACTTCTAAATAACTTTACCATTCTTTTGTATTTTTTGGTTATTATTTGTAGTCACTTTCTTACACTTCAAATATAAAGTGCAACTATTTTTAAACAATATTTTTTATATTTATGTGAATTCACTCAGTGCAGCTGCATGATCTGGCCGCTCCATCAATGAATCTGGAAATAATCATATCACCAATTTTTTTTACAACAAATGGATTTAAAATTCTATATCGTGTCTTCTTCTTATTGTACTTAAAATCTATTAACAGTGTAAATCTGTATCAATTATGAAAACTGTCCAATATATAATAAATGAAAAATAATTTAATCCACTTAGCAATTTAAAAAATGTGATCTGATTTTCCTTGTGTTAATTATCCTGTTAAATTTATTGTTGGTCTTCGATTCAATTGCAAATAAACTAAATTTACTGAACCATTCAGAGCAACAGGATTGGCAACATTAATTAATCTTCTTTTTTTTCATAACCATATTTAATATTAGTTTGTATAATAACGAATCTCCATGAATCAATTTATAGAAAAATGTTGTGTGTTGTTGGTAGTATAAATATCGTATTGAATTGTTTTCTCCCCTCAATTTAACTCAAAAGTCCTTTTCAAATTATGTGAACACTTCTTTTAATGTTTGCATTTTTTAAATTTTATAGAATCTGATTTTGAATTTTTTTCATTTTGATTTATAAGTTTTCTTTTGGATATAATCATTTAATTCAGTTTTCGAAGCAATGTAATTTTTTAATTGATAAAAAGTTTCTTTTCAGTTTTTAGAGAAAAACCTTTATTGAAATTATAGAAAGCTTAATTTTGCCTTAAAATCTCTAGGATTTTAAAGTAGTACAATATTTTTATTTCACGAAATGTTCATTTTTGACATTCATTTAGTTTTGTTTTTAAAACAATATAATTTTTAAAATTATAACGTTTTTTTTTTTAACTTTTTGCATACTTAATTTATTTAGGTTTCAAAGCAACGGTTTTTTGAAAATTGACTAATCTTTTGACTTTAAACGTAATCACTTCACTGTGATTTTAATATAGTATCTTTTTCGAAATCGTCCTTTTTTTTTTTTTTTTTTTTTTACTTTTTACACATTTAGTCAAAGTATTGGCAAATATTTTTAGTACTGTTGCATGAAACTTACTTAATCTGGATTTAATAGCATCAGGGCTGACAGTTTCAATCGAATTATCAATATTTTGTAGAATTCACTATTTTGGATTTTGTGACAAATTTTAAGTTCTTGAAAATCGTCAAATGTTTCATTTGTGACATATTCCTTGAAGTTAATTTTTGGAATACATTTTTTTACTCTTTCATCAACATCGAAATATTTATCCAAATAACATATCAATGGCTATCCTAACACTTATTTAATTTAAAAACAAAGAAATAATATAATAAAAAATACAACATTTTGGAAGTATATTAAATAAACGATTAAACATAATTGACCACAGATGAATTAATAAAATGTTTGAAAACTATCATTATTAAATACATTTCGTTATTTTTGAAAAAATTAATTAATTCGTATGTAGTATTTCCACCAAATTAATCTAAGTAATTAATATCATTATTATTTTTCCAATAGTAAACCCAGTGGTAGTAAGTTTCAAGATTTGATAAAATATCTAAATTTAGAGTTTAACATTAATTTTATGGACTTAATTTGGTTTTCATCAGTCATGTCATTTCTATTTTTTTTTTTCATAATGCAAGAATCATTTCTAACTTTTTTTTTAAGGTTTTCCTGTTTTTTTTGCAACAATCCTCTAACTTTATGTTCCATAGATATCTTTGCTGTTGTTCTCATTCTCTTTTATTTTTACAGCTTTGCTCCATATAATTATACATAGCACTTGCTCTTCCAGCTTAAGATTGGAGCACAACCAAAATTGTAATAAAAATGGTGAAATTCAACTATAATGTGTTCCGTTTCTTTTTTTGAGAAATCTTTTCAATTTGTTTTGTTAAATATTTATCCATGTATGAATATTTTAGTTAATTAACAGGTGTACCAAAAGTTTATTTTTAAATTATTATTTATGAAAAAAATATATACAAATCAACAAACATCAATTAGGATACTATGTACTAGCATATTTTTTCATTCCATTTCAATCCTGTCTAGCAGATGGGTTATAAAATTTAAAATGTTATATAACAATTAAATGTGATTGTAACTGGTGTCTGTACTTCATTTAATTTTTTTTTTGAATGAACACATTTTAATACCCCAACCTATTTTTCCTTTTGCGATCATGGTGCCAGCAACAGCCGCCGAAGCAATTTTTTCCTCAAATGGAATACCTTTATCTAACATTATATTTTTGAAAAAATTTCAGTAGCTTCCTGTCGAGATTCTAAATCCTTATTATCTCAGAAAGCAATATCATAATACGTACATGCTGTTTATAGTTTATTTATTCCTTCATAACCCCCCTCCATTGGTTCATTAAATTTTGTAAAGTGACAACAGTATTTATATCCTAGAAGATGCATTTCTGGCAAATTTTAATTATACAGTGCTCAGTTTATTATTCGTTTCCTATCATATTCTGAATTACAAAATTAATGATGGGTAACATTACAACTCGGAATTAATTTAAGCCTTCTAACAAAAAAATTAAATTTTTTTTATCCAACATATTTTTGATATTTTTTTACTATGGTAACTTATTTAGAGCATTTGCCTCACTATAAATAATTAGTAATCAAGCGATTAATTTTCTTACATCACTCAGTCACACGTATTGGTAAATATGTTTTTTTCTGGAGTATTTGGTTTATGATCTCGAATGTGATGTTTTGATTTGTTTATCAGCAATTGTTTTTGTTGTATTATGTTACCATCTTCAATTTGCATTTTTTTTATTGTGACCTTCGAAAGCAGCACTTTTTGATAATACAATTTCTCTATAGCTATTATTGTCTTTGTCAGTGTATTTATTTTCAAGATATTTCTATTTATTTTGGTTAAGAAATAAGAAAATCAATAAACTATATTATGTATATTTTAGGAAAACTTTATTTTCAATATACACTTATGTGTTACAAATTAAAAGAATTGTCCTTTACCACTTAAACCATATTATTTAATTGGTTTTATATTTTTCCTAAAATTTTTATTTCAAAAGTAAAAATTTTACTTTTTATTAGTTTGATTTCTAAATTTCGTCAATATCTATTCCTAATGGTTTATCATTATCATCAACAACTATTTATTTAAAATATGTTTTGTTGGAGTTATTGGATATTATTTATTTTCTTTCGACAGGAAATCAATTTGTAATCAAGTTTTTATTTTCTCCTTCTATCTTTTTTTTCGAATGTTTCGGAATTCATAGCTTAAAGGAAGGTTTCCTTTTCATTTATTTGACTTTTAGCTTCGTGTTTTTTTTTTTGTATAATTTCTGAATTTTTCGATGATATATTTAACTTAAGCTATTTCTTTTGTTGAATTTTATTTATATAATTGTTTGAACTTTATAAATAGGATATAACATTCCCTTTTACAGATAAAACCATGAGGAATTTAAACATTTATAATAATATACATGAATTTGATACTGATATTGGTGATCGATTTTCTTTTCCTAAAGATACCTATCTTATTAAACAATTTAGACTTGTTAAAAAAAGATGGCTGTGCTTATTCTTATCTCGATAATGTTGATGCAACTTCTAATCATTTTCTATTTCAATTTCCTTGAGTAGCAATATCAAAACATGGAAAAATAATTGAAGCTGTTGATATTCCTGGAATTACTTCTACATATTTGCATACTTTAGTTAGCTCTCCATAATAAGTTTTATTTGGCAATGATAAGTATTGATAAGAAATATCCAGTAAAATCTGTTCATTCAGATAAACGAAATGAAATAATTTACATGTTGAAATATCTATGTGGTTTTCTCAGAATAATAAAATCAATTTTAGAGGAGGTTACAAAATAACTTTTATATATTTATATATTCTTCTGATAACCATTATTTGTAAAGGTTATGTTTCTTTAGCAGAAATTTATATGGAAAAATTAAAAATTGTGTGGCCAATTGTAGACTGGGAAGCCAATACATTTAATGAAATAAAGAATGAAATAAAAAAAAAATACATATTGGTTTTGATTATTAGCAATTTTGAGAAATGGCTTCCCAAGGTACAAGTAAATTTAATTTTTATATGAAAGGTCAGTGCAATAGCAAATATTATACTGAGTAGTATATCCGTGCTTCTATGATTACTTATTTTGATGGGAGAAATATTTCAATTACAAACGTAAGAAATAAAATTTACCGAAAAAATTTGAGTTTAAACTTTGATGCTGGTTTCTTTCATAAGATGTATCTTGCATATCATGATTTTAGATATTCTGAAACAAAAATTACTACAGTTTTCAGAAGCAACAAACTTTACTTCAAAGCAGATTTAAATTATGATGGTGAACATAATTATTATACTTATTCTGCTAACATACCTTTTTATAATTAATGTTCCTATACAAAAAATTATTGTTGAAGATAAAACAAATATAAAATAGGTGATTTTAATACAAATGTTTTGGAGCATACAATATATAATATGGTATTGATTAGTGAAACAAATCTTACTTATGATTGTAAGGAGTAGAAGATTACTGAACATGTATAATTTTTTATATTAAATGAAGAAAGTTAACAATGAATCCAAAAATGTGTTTATAGTTCTAAATGTTGTATACATAAATGATTCATTTTAATTAAAAAAAACGTTCCTAAATTATTGGTTTTCGTATTAAATGCACGAGACATAAAGTTTTAACAAACTCAACCAAAATTAATAAAATTAATTTTCAAAAATGGGTGAATTAGAAACTGTATGTGTTTTGATTACCAATGTTGGTTTATGTGTGATCTTTGTTGTTTTAACATTTTTGCTGAATTAGATAGTGTTCTTACAAAAAATGTGTGTTCAAATTAATTCTGAAGTATTTTGAGACATAATTGGATTATTAATGGAATACAACGGTAAAAAGAGATTTATTTTCAACACTATATACATTTTTCTGATAGAATGTTTAACTATATATATGTTTAACCACTACTGCAGAAAACTTATTTAATTCTGAATATGTAGAAAATGATGACAATTTTTCTATTTGGTGTGACGGAGAATCGAACCATGTGAATAGTTTGTCAGTAATTTCCCCACGACTTTCTCTATCGCATACATATATCGTGTCGGTAAAATCTCGCTGTGTAACAGCACAGAAATGCTGAGCCGTCATTGTCGTTTGTAACTTCCTTCGATACTCGTGAGAGCGAGCTCGTGTCTTGTCAGTTGCAATGACTCGTATTTCCGATACGACGATGTGCCTTGTATAATGAAACATTCATTTTACAAAAGAAAAAATAAAGTTCCCGTTCGACATACACAATCACGAAATGTTAGTGGATTAAAACTCTTTTTCAAAAAACAAAGTATTAGAATCAATAAAACAAAATATTTGACATCATCTTAAATAATTATTTTTAAATCTGCATATTTAAAATATTCTTTTTCTATGTTTTGTATAACACACTTCTGGATCGTTTTTATAAAGTTGAATATATTAGTAATTTCATTCCATACATTCTTTGCGAATGGCCATTCGAGGTATTCAAATAGCATCAGAATAGCGAACGGGTGGTCATAGCTTATTATTTATCGGGTGTGATTGGTCTGTCTTTGGTAAATGATAAGCAGAATTTCATAAAATATCTTGGGCTCACCCCCTTTCATAAACCACAGTGCATCTAGTCTAAATACGAACCAGCTTCTATGAACGAAGATGAGTGCTGATGCTAGCACATCCACATTAGAGTAATATGATGGTACATTAGAGTGATATGATGGTACATTAGAGTGATATGAAAGGCTGCGGAAAGATGTGAGTTGGAGATAAGCTGGAGTATTTTGCAAATTTTTATTATTTTAGCAATTAAAAAATATAATGTACGGGAAATAATCACTTGGGTGAAATCAATATAAAATGTATAAAAAAGTTAACATGTAGAATATGGCCATTAGGAAACTAATCATTATAAGAGAAACAGTAATTATAAAAATCATCTTAAGAATAGAAAAAGTCATTAGAAGAAAATGCAAGAAAAATAGACATTTGGAAAAAAATTAATATAAGAAAAATAGTCGCTAGAAAAAATAATTATAGAGAAATAGAAATTTAGGGAAAAAAATAATACCAATAGTTACACTTAATNATTTTTATTATTTTAGCAATTAAAAAATATAATGTACGGGAAATAATCACTTGGGTGAAATCAATATAAAATGTATTAAAAAATTAACATGTAGAATATGGCCATTAGGAAACTAATCATTATAAGAGAAACAGTAATTATAAAAATCATCTTAAGAATAGAAAAAGTCATTAGAAAAAAATGCAAGAAAAATAGACATTTGGAAAAAAATTAATATAAGAAAAATAGTCGCTAGAAAAAATAATTTTAGAGAAATAGAAATTTAGGGAAAAAAATAATACCAATAGTTACACTTAATTATGTAACCGAGATTTATAGGAATTTTTGGCTCTGCAAGTGTGGTAAGAGAAAGTTTGATA
>NQII01007271.1:75471-93855 GCA_002778355.1 Clitarchus hookeri | reverse complement strand
AAACGTCTGTGCAGGGGCCATAAAACTAGACTGTCGACAAAAAATTCAGTTCGATCTACTATATATATTTTCTCGGCCACACATTAGATTGCCTTTGTTAGAAAACATAGCTCGAGAGTTCATTTATAATTTTTGTGATAATTAGGATGGTAACAATGTTTGTTCGTGCATTTATTAATGAATAATAATAGTATAAAAATGTAATAAAACAACTCCAAGAGAAAAACAGAAAAGTAAAACTTTAAAACTTTAAATATGTATTTATGCACTCTGATCAGTATTTGAATAGTATACCCATGTATTGAAAAACATTCCGATTTCATTAGCAACTACTGTAAATGAGGTTGCTAGCACGTAGCGCTCAGATGTATACGATCTAGATTTGAATCTCGGTCGGTATTTAATTGTTTTACATTAACAGAAAATGTGTGTTATACGTAGAGTCACACAAATATTCAGCTGCACCAACCAAATCTTACAGCTAAGGCCACAAAATAAGAACGACATAATAATTTGGTTTCAGCAACATAGTATTTGATTGCCTTATACAAACTTTTATTGTTTCCAACAAAACCCTTTTCTCAGCGTAGGTCCTTCAATCCTACAATCCTACAATCCAATAACATACACTGCACAACAAGACGAGAAAATATTTCCAACCACCGCAACAACTTTAAAGAGACAACGAAAAATATTAAACAAACAATAAGCGCCTACTTACAAACAAATAAGATTTAAAAAAATATAATATCTCAGTTGAAAAATAAACCATGTAGAAAAGCTAATATGTTGTAACAATTTATCCAAGTCAGTGGGCTTAGCCAGGTTCTTAAAGAGGTGGAGGTTTTAATTAAATAAAAGAGTTTAATATAATTTCCTTATTTATTTACAATAACTACAGAGAAAATACTTTCGAATCAATATTCACAATAACATGCTATGACTTGCTTTTTACAATTAATTCAACCAATAAAACTTTCAATCACTTCAAAAATATTAATGCAATAAATAACTAAAATCAGTCCCAATAAACAGTGTATTTTGAATTATTTTATAAATTAAATGTCCATATTCGATAGTTCCAATATTTACAATATAGTCCATTTCATACATTCATGAAGTCCCCACCTTTGTTCAGTAAAAATTCAACGAGTCTGAAATTTTCTAGAGATCTCCAAGCGCCCCCATGCACAGTTGGGCCTCTACTCGTCGGGTGTCACGCCCTCTCGTACATTCTCCCCACAAACGCCTCGTCTGCCGTCGTCTCGTACCCTCCGTCGTCGTCTGTCCTCTTCGCCGATGTCCCTCGCTGCACCAGACTTCGCCAAAATTCCGAACTTCAGCCAGATGGCTACCAAAATGACTCCCGATCCTCCGGCCGCGGCGTTATTTACTGTATAGTGTCGGGTCTTAGCCCAGAAACTTCTCCAAATGCTGCGTTGCGCCAAGGGACAATATTATTAGAAAATTCCTGTTCATCTTTACGATTTATCGACTCCTTCGGAAGGGCTAGGAGGGACTTTGGCGCCAGTCAGGTCGACTGTCAATCATTCCCCGGCCGGCGGGCGCTGGAGCAGTAAGCGGGTCTGTCTGGGGGGTCGAGTTGGGTCACGCCCCACAGTGCCGGACAGCACATAACCAGGTAGCACGGAGCCTGCTCCTAGAGTGAAAGTCCTCCCGCGTAACAATATAATCACACTCATACATATATACACATGCGTAACGTAGCTTTTCACTTATTTCTACTTTGTAGTTAGTAGGATCATTAGACAAAGTCCAGATGCACTCGGAATGTACTTCGATAACAGTTTTGGTATTTTAAAATCGCAGACGAAATATGTCCCATTGCCTTTACGCGGTTTAAATGAACAAGTAATTGAAATTGAGGGAAAGTGTCTGTACGAATTTTGTATTATCCTATTGTAATTGATACGGCCTAGCTCTGTTTCAGGTTTATTTTCTAAAATTATATTGTAATACTGTAAAATACTCTTATATCTTGTCAAATTCTCCAACCAAATGTACTATAGCCATGCGCTAAGTAATACTTTGATAGTAATTACTAGTGTATTCCTCCAAATTCCACATGGTAAACTAGTAAATAATTTCCACTTAGACAACCATATCAAAAGCATGCTTTTATATACCACGTATTTTAAAAATGCAGCAAAATAAATTATTGTGGCCCAGAATTCGAAAGGGTCCAGATAGCTTCTATCGACCTGTCATACTTAAGAGTGAGCTTCCCTATGACAACATAAATAAAATGTTTTTTAGGTCTTTCGTGCGTGAAGTATAATTTTAATCTACTTAATGTAGGTTTAGGAAGAATCCCATCAATGAACTGCACCTGGATTTGCTTTGAACGAAACTCGAAAAGTATAGAATCCACTACATTTCATATCATAACCGCACGATCCTTCATGACACACTGTCGTGTGTTGAGGCACACACAGTGTCAGAAAGACATTTACGTGAAATTACGGATAAACACAGAAAACAAATTATCACAATGACTTCGTGAAATTACGTACTATCCGATTTCTCAATAAAACTTTTTCGGTAAATTTCGCAGAAGTCTGTGAATTCATGTGACTTAACTGTCCATTAAATTACTGGAAAAAAGCGTTGATTTCACACAGCAATACATTTTCTGCTCTTGTGTGATTGAGACATTATAATTTCGCACGCCTTAAAATACTTTAAACCCGTGGCAATATTTAATTCTGCAGTCTAGCTAAAAATGGTCACGAACTCTCAGACATAAAGAGTAGCTAATGACAGATGGCTGATTTTATATAATGGCCGACACTGTCAAATGTATCCTAACAGAGTCGCATTGTATCTCGGTTTAGCACGCACTTCACATCATACATTCCCAAAATACAGGCATGGAGTGACCAGTGAGTCTCATCCATAAACTTGGTTCTTGTTTTCAGAGACCGAAATGGAAAACGGCACTTAAAATGCGAGAAAACTAGAAACCAATACCTTACGCAGGAGATAGACAAAAATAGTTCCCAATTTCCGAAATAAAAGTTATCATTACAGAATTTTTTTTCTGGGGTGCGTAAATTATATTTGATAAAATAACCGTAAAAACAAGCTGCTGAGATTTTTTCTTTTTTAAATGTTTGCCCAGTTTCGCTTTGATTCTCATTTTTATCTAGCTGTAAAAAAGTATATAATTTGCCATATCTGATGCATTAGATTTATTTCTAGCTTTATAAATGCAAAGAATACTTGAATTCAACCATTTTGTGATCTCAAAAACAAATTACCCACATAGAAATTCAAAATCACATGCTTTGAGTTTCCAACATATCATATACGCGGAAGGGCAGGTGATTTGGTGGTGACCATAAAATGATTTGATTAAGAAGCGGTAGTATTTGATGTTATGATATCCAGAATCTACCCTTACATCAAGCGAGTGTCCAACTCTAAAGAAATTGCAGCATGCTGTCCCATACCTTCACTAATAACGTTAGCAGAAATCACAATTTGCTGTAAAAAATAATATTTAAGTTTGTGAAAATCAACATTTTAGTTAAAATTATCATGTATATGCTGCAAAAAAACATGATGAAAGTAATTTTTTATTTAATTATATATTCGAATCAAGTTATCAAGATCATGCCCCGATACCACAAATTATCATCAAAGTCAAGAACAAATGATGGTTCTTGAACAGTTCCAAGGGGCCCGCCAGCAAGGCACTCGGTCTGCGTGCAGAGTGCTTGAAACCCAGGTTATTTTCAGGAAAACTGTAACATTTGCATCTAATGTAATAAACTACGAAAATATCACGCACTTCAGACTCCGCCTGTCGATTACTTACAAGACGTCACGCATATCATAAAATCCGTTCCAGAGCCATCCGACATTGTTAGAGACGGCTTTTCCAAAGCGCTGCATCTCAAATTATACGCCACATTCACACACAAAAGTAGCCGAGGGACATGTACTAAACTTTCCTACAGATTTTTCATCAATAAATAGCGGGTCGCCGCTGAAAGCGCCATAGGTAGATGCAGCACGACTAGAACACTGCACGCCAGTTCAGAGCCCTGCGCATAGGAGCGAAGGAAAANCTTCGAGGCACAGGCTGCACTGGACACTCCCACTAGCTCGACGTGGCCTTCTCGGTGAAGTTCACCACTCGACTCTGCCCTCCTCGGTGCGTTGCAACTGACTGGAACTGACGGGCTTCTGCGGTAAACTGGCTGGTTAACTCGCGTCCGGATCTGGCTGACCCCTTTCTGACGTGACTGCCTATCTGCGGATCCCAGGGTGGCAGTACCGAACTTCCGTGCCACTTGCTGCTCGTTACTTCGGCTGATTGATTCGTTGACGTCTCNGGAACCCCCCCAGGCGCATTGACCACATCGCAGAAAGAAATGGACCAGAAGCTAAATAGGCGGTTCACGGCCAAGTTAACGTTTTTGAAATCAAATTTTAATCACATCTTACTGTACTGAAGCATAGGCCAATCACGGCTACACCACATCTCTCTGAAGGCCTGCTAAAGTTCTTCTTCCAGAATATTCATCCGCCTCATGCAAGCTTAACCTATTCTAAAAAAAACTACATCAAATGGACAGCGCACTGCATTTGTGCGCGGCCAGTACAATCACATTTTGCTTAAGAACTGTTTCTTACTAGGCATTACGAACACAACTTTTTTCTCCCTGTTTTCGTTCATAATAATAAAAAACGAAATTTTATAATTTATAGATAGAATATAGTTTAAAGTTCAATTTAAAAAATAAGATTTTTTTTTTAATGGACAGATATATAAAACGTTTATGATACATGGTATATTTAGGAAAGAACCAAGCACGTAATTTTTGGGGTGATTATTCAAAGGTTTGATTCAAAAAGAGTGAAGAAACAGGAATAGACTATACACAGTGGCATGCAGGAGGATCCCAGTTAATTTGCCGGAGAATTAAGGAAAATAGTTCCACGTGTTGACGTATTGCGAGTGTAATTATTATCAATTACGACAAATCGATTTTATTTTATTTTTTTTTTTTGGCTTTATAGACATTAGTTTACAATCTGTAATTAATAACGCATTCAGTTTCCCAGATGTTTCAAGTTTTCACGTGACTGGCGCATGAATAGATTCATTACGCCCTCGGGAATGTAAATTTCTCGTGCGGCTGAGATATTCAGTAGGAATAGACTAGTAGAGCTTAGGCGCTGTTTTCAAACGTCCTGAATTAATCGTGAACTGCTTATAAACTAAACATGTCGCCGCTTACAGAGCACTTACGAAAATGCTTTGCAGACTCGACATCAGGCAAATTTTCAAGGAAGATGGTTAGACCATAGCTTAACGATGACGTAGACTTGTCTCGCCGGCTGCGCACAACCAATCTCCGTGTCCCAACATGCAACTGCTTTTCTGCCAATACGACTAGTAAAAACGGCGTGGCTTGTAATTCAGGTCAGAACACAATTTAGTAAGCAAGTGCTCTGGCATGTTTGTATACCTACTTCCTCTAACCAATTCGTAATGCAGTTTGACCAAAATAATATAAGTGAAATTAATTAATTCACATAAAAGTTCTCGTCTTTTTAAAATTAATATACAAACAAACACGTTCATCAGTGATGACCATGCGACTTAGACAGTTATGTTCCTTTGGGGTAGGTCAATGTTGGGTACATACGCATAAGACGAATAAGCGGTCTACCTCATCTTCGGTCTATACATCAGACGAGTTGAACATGCACGTATCCAGTAACTTTATTTGGAAAGGATGAGCATGTGCGTTGCCGAGGTCGAACGTAAAGGGGGGTGGGTGGAGGAGAACGCACTAACACCTCTTCAACAGAGAAGATAATGCTCCTCGTGTCTGAACGGTAGATTTTAGGCCGGCGGTGGTGCTATCATCGTTAGGGGTCTGTTTACGTGGAATAAAATGAGCCCCACATGTGTCATTGTCCCTCGTCGGCGAACGATACAATGACCTACTGGCAGACTACGTGCACCCATTTCTGCGCCTGCAACATCCTGCAGGGGACTTGTACATACGGCAAGACGAAGCACTGACCCACCACTGACTCCACGAACTTTAGGTCTCTTGCCTGGTCTGCGAGGTCACCTGACCTCAATCCTATAGAACACAACCGGGATGCTGTCGAGAGGGATGTGAGCGCCGCGGATCCTGCTTCGACCTATCTACATGCGGTGAGGGAGGCTGTGCAGTGGTCATGGATCAGAACGGATCTCCACCCCTTCAGGTGCCTTGTGGAGCCCATTCAACGCCACATCACCACCGTTACCAGAACAAAAGACGATGCTGAACACCACTAGGCAGGTATCTCTAATTCAACAGCTCATGAGTGTAATGGCTAAATGGCTTGGCATATTTAATGGTAGCTATAGCTGCAGTGTCCTTTCTATTCCTGTAGTAGAAAGAGTTGTTTCTCACTTTTCACTCTACAGTAGTTGGTCTCAGGAAAGCGAGTTATAGGGTACAATTAATCATGAAATAATTAATGTAAATAAATATCTGGCATGTAGGAGTTATTTTCTTGTTCATAGGGATATATATATATATATATATATATATATATATATATAATATAAACATTTTATGTCGTTTATCAAAAATGCCACCGTGTTGTAAACGTATTTAACCAAATATTAAATGATCTATAAAAATAATTTGTAAAGAAAAGTATTAAATTTAATGAAAAGTTTTAGGCATATGTGCGTTAAAAGCGAGACGCACAGGAAAGAAAGCTCACAAGTCTTTTTCCTGTAACAAAGTAGGTATAAATGATAATTATTGCTGAAGGATAATGTAGTTCATTTGGTCGGAAGGGAGATTCCTACTATCACTGCCGTACTGCATATCAAATCTCCTGAGCGCAGTCAGCAGATCGTGGTATATAATGCGTGTTTCCTCTCGTTTGTTTGGTAATCAAAATTTTCCAAGAGAAAAGATTTTTTTTTTTGCGAAATTTAATACTTTGTACTTCCGTATAAACTATATGATTAAACATATCTTATACGTTCTAAGAGCTGATCAACTGAAGTTGGCCATCACAAGAACAGGAGTGTGAGTGACCTGATTAAAGACGAAGTATCTACAAACGCAAAATTGAAAAGCAAAAAAAGAACATTTGAAATATACACTAACGTAGGCAGAAATGTTTTTTTAATAAATTGCTATATAAACGAATTTACGTTCACTTCGTAGATCACAATTTGTAAAAATCTGGTATTCAAATATTCTCTTAAAATACTACCCGGAAAACGTTTTTTACGGTAGGCAAAAATGTAACTCTAAGGTGGCCTTTCGGGCCACAGTTGTGTAGTGGTTAGACTACTGGGTTCCATCCCCAGCGGGGTCGCCCACAGATTTCCGCAATTTCGGATGATGCCGCAGGTCGGCAAGTTTTCTCGGTGATCTCCCGATTCCCCCCACCCTTGCATTCCAGCAATGCTCCATACTCACCTCACCCTCATCGGCTCTAAAGACCTCGCTGCTAACAGTCGCCCAGATCTCTTCACTCACTAAAATGGCCTTCAAATTGTCTGCTAATTATTACAAGTAGTTAGTTTAGTTTGCAGTCACTGTAAAAGTGTTTTGTGGTCATAAAAGCATAATTTAGTTTGCACCACAAAAGGAAAGACGGAGTGGAATTCCACAAAAATCTATTCCGGTTTCAGTTATGTGAGTAGTGTAAGAGGGATCATTCTGCGCCAACAGCCAGCGGTAGTCGCTTCTCAGAAACAGACACGTCGTTAAAAATTCCGGCGACGGACTTTGACCAGCCTACTTCACGCTTTGGCAAGGGCGGCGAAGAAAGAACCAAAGGAACAGATCACCGTTTGAACCAGGCTCCCAGAGGACGTTTAAAGATCGCTTCGATAGTTTTTTTTACAGGCGCACTTGAAAGAGCTTAGAAAAAAAAAGCATTTATGACGCCAATGTCACGGCTTTTGGCGACTGCTGACTGAAGACGTGCAAATCGTTGTAACAGGAGGCAGCGGATGCAGTGTCCGGTACAGTAGACCGAGCAGCTCCGCCCATATTTGGAAAACATATCCATATTCGAATTACTGTATAAAAACTAGAATTTTATAAATATAAAAAAAACACCTTAGCTACCGGTTCTATCACAAATATGAAGTAACTTTTCACATAAAAATATATTTATGTCTTACTACATAAAAATAACTGGTTACGCTGCTTCGCATTTCTGCAAGGGCCAGGTATTTTGACCGGGCATGCATTTTATTCTTCCTCTTTCACACAACTACCGTATTGCATCGCATGACTTATTTTCAATATTTATAAAAACAATGAAAGTACTGCTCTGATACGTTGCTAAGTTTAATAGCCCTGCCGTGTTACGAGTTCCCTTGCAGACTTAGACCCCAACCATGAATAAATTAAAATACTTTTAAATCAAAAAGTAAAACAAACGTAAAATGTAACTCTTTAATAACTACNCAACCATGAATAAATTAAAATACTTTTAAATCAAAAAGTAAAACAAACGTAAAATGTAACTCTTTAATAACTACTTTGAAACTAGGACAGCTGGATAACTGAAGTACGGACGCG
Organism: Clitarchus hookeri; assembly: GCA_002778355.1. NCBI lineage: Eukaryota > Metazoa > Arthropoda > Insecta > Phasmatodea > Phasmatidae > Clitarchus > Clitarchus hookeri. Next base: position 85,261 of record NQII01007271.1, on the reverse strand, counting down.
TGCAGTCCAGACATGCACGTACATGTTCTAACCACCCCGCCAATCACATCACGTAATTATACCACATGTAACCAGGTATCAGTTGAGACTTATACAATATAGCATATTCGCGGTATCTGCACCTTATTTGAATCAAACCTTTGAAAACTCACCCCAAGTATGACGTGTTTAGTTCTTTCCTACATATNGGTATCTGCACCTTATTTGAATCAAACCTTTGAAAACTCACCCCAAGTATGACGTGTTTAGTTCTTTCCTACATATGGCATGCATCAAAAGTGTTTCATACTTGTTGGCATACAGTGCCGTATTTTCGGTTAAATTGAAATTTTAATTATATATTGTATATAAATTATGAGATTTCATTTATAATTTAATATGAATAAAAAAAGTGAGAAAATAATGTCTGTTGGTAATGACTAGTATGAAATATTTCTTATGCAAAAAAATTTTACAATGAGTGCGTACGAATGCGGTGCGCTGTCCCTTTGGTGTGATTTCAAGACTTTGTTAAGTTTAGTTTGCATGAGGCGGAGGAATATCCTAGACCTACAACTTTAGCAAGGCTTCAAAAAAGTTGTAAGTTAACGTAAATGCGCTATGCCACGACTGATTTCAATGTACACGTTAAACTGACAAATGCATTGTGATGGTAGATAGTCTCTCCATAGAATCCATATATGGACAAGTACACGCTCCTTTTGAAGATTTCAATCCGTCAGTATTAAAACAAATATTTCTGCGGTTCATAATCATTCCTTTTGCATTTAGCTGCAGGTTTTGCGCCACTTTTAGCCTTCATTCAGAAGGAAATATGGACTTTCAAGATCACCTTCCTGTTGGTGTGTTTTCCTTGCTCGCGGTTTTGTCCCACATTTTGTAAGATAGTGAGTGACACCTGAAAAATAAATATCTTAAATTATATCTCGGGTAATTCTGCCATACAAGTTGTGTAATTGTACACCCATTTCAAAACATAATACTTCAGTATCTCCGACGCCTGGTTTCCGTATAAGACTTAGATAAATAATTTACTATGCTCTCCCCTAACTCCCAAAATACTAACCATATTTCAACCTCATTTGGTACGCTGGCTATTCTTGTTGCTANACTATGCTCTCCCCTAACTCCCAAAATACTAACCATATTTCAACCTCATTTGGTACGCTGGCTATTCTTGTTGCTATCATTAAATACGCTTATTTACAACCTCTTTTGTAGACTATTTCAAAAATAGCGTCATTCATTGTAATAATTGTTTTACATAGTTCCTCTAGAACTATTCGATCCATTGCCAACTGCTACCGTATTTCATGAACATGTAGTGCTATAGTTGAGTTGAGAGATTTGGACGGCTCATATCAACGAGGTCTTGAGAGTTGATGAAAGTAAAAAGAGGTGAGAATGGAACAGCGCAGGAATGCAAGAGTGGGGGAAATCAGAGATCCCCGAGAGAAGACCCGCCGACCAGCGGTATCGTCCAGCACGATTTGACTTGCAAAAATCCGGGAGNGAGATTTGGACGGCTCATATCAACGAGGTCTTGAGAGTTGATGAAAGTAAAAAGAGGTGAGAATGGAACAGCGCAGGAATGCAAGAGTGGGGGAAATCAGAGATCCCCGAGAGAAGACCCGCCGACCAGCGGTATCGTCCAGCACGATTTGACTTGCAAAAATCCGGGAGTGATCCGGTTGGGGATTGAACCCAGTTTGCCTTGGTGGGAGGCGAGCAGACTAACCGCTCAGCCACCGCTGCCCCTGTAGTGCTATAGTTAGCCACCACCTTGGATCTACCATCTTGGATGATCTTGCCTTTTAACTTTTTCCATTACCTCTATCTGCCTTCTTGGATTACCTTTGACCTTGACCTCCACCTTCCATCTTGATACCATCAAGGTCACCATCTTAGGAGCTGGTACACCACCATCTTGGATGTCACCTCATATTCTATCATTCCANCACCTCATGCTCTATCATTCCACATCGCCATCTGGTTTCTAGAATTGTTCACCTTCCTGCTCTGTCATTTCACCTTAGTACCTCCTGCTCTGTCATTTCACCTTAGTACCTCCTGCTCTGTCATTCCTTCTCGCCTGCTCCCTCTCCACCCACCATATTGGATATCGTCTGCTGTTGGCTGCCATCTTGAATAAATGTAGGGCACCATCTTGTTTCCTCTTCTTCGATCTTGTTTCTAATATCGTCTGCCAGGTGGTGCTAGTATCGGCAGCCATCTTGTAAATTTCATTTATTTCCCAATGCCTGCCAGGCAGCGCTGGTGTCGCTTGATATCATCGGCTGCTAGGAGCACTAATATGGACTGGAGGCTAAGGGCGATGTTCCATGTGCTGTATGCAGACACTCGCCTATTTCGACATGATATGGTTTAATACAGTATAAAAAGCTGTGGAGGTGAGGAGTGGCAAACTGCCGGACCTTGTATTGGCAGACACACGCCCTAGTCGACTGAGCCACCAGGACATGGATGCCAGTACAGTCTTAATGATGCATATATATATAAATAACAATTCGGATACGTCTATTCGTGAGNATTGGCAGACACACGCCCTAGTCGACTGAGCCACCAGGACATGGATGCCAGTACAGTCTTAATGATGCATATATATAAATAACAATTGGGATACGTCTATTCATGATGTAATGAAAATATAAAGTGCGAGATGTCATCAGTTTATAAAGGATATTAATGAATAAATTACGAACCATTCATGANGGTAATGAAAATATAAAGTGCGAGATGTCATCAGTTTATAAAGGATATTAATGAATAAATTACGAACCATTCATGAGGATAGTAGGGTAGATTATGCCTTAAGACTTCTTATAAGAATAAAAGGCCATAATTACGGAACTGTTTAGGATAGTGTAATAGTCATCTTCCCTGTCATCGAAGAGGATGGTTGGGTCAATTATGCATTAAGCGCTCTTATAAGCAAGGTTAGGCATAATTTCTAACTGTTTATGATATGGCCACCAATTTCATATCATAGGCATCGGCCCTGACGTCGATCAGGGTGGTTAGGGCTATTATGCCTTAAGCCATCTTATAAGCATAGTTGACTACCATTTCCCATCCATTTAAGCTATAGTCACCCAATTCATAACATAGGCACTACCCCCGACAACGAAAAATTTCCGCATCACCATGTATTCCCTAAACCCACTTAAAAGCATAGTTGGATGTAATTTCCGAACGGTTTAAGGTATAGTCATCAAGTCATTAAATGCATAACAAAGGCATTACTCATGATGACGAATAAGATGGTGGAGTCAAATATGCCCCAAGTCCTCGAATAAGCCTAGTTGGCCTCCATTTCCGAACTGTTTAAGATAAAGCCACCAAATTCATATCACTGGCATCACTCACGACCATGATATTGGTGGCATTGCCAATTATTCCATAAACCTTCTTATAATCATATTTGACCACCTTTTCCCGACTTAGTCACCAGGACATGGGTGCCAGTACACGTCTAAATTATGTTTATATAAAAAACCCTGTTAACTCATAAAACAGTCAATTTACTAAGTCTGTGAAAATGCATAATTTTATAAATAAGAGGTTAACTTTTAAACTGACAGATAAAAGTCTATCGAGCGAACTGTATATGTATCCGTATTTTTATAAATAATTTGATTATGATGTTGCATTCATTAATTACACAAAAAAAAGGATTTTATAAATAAAAGTTATGTATTTAATGTAATGTATTTTATTTTACGTTTAAAACTTACAGAAGAGATTATGCCGAGCAATGTGTCTGTGGATTCGAATTTCCAAGACGGATTTGTAGTTTACGATGCTGCAACCATAAATTTTTTTAAAAGTATAATTTTATAAATAAAAGTCATATTTTAAATAAATACAATTATATTTACATTTTTAATTAGTACATCGAGCAGCATGTGTACGGATACCTATTTTCAAAAGAGAATTTAAATATTATGTCAGAAAACGTGAACATGAGGCAATGTCCAGTACCGTATTGAATTTTATAAGCATAGAATTGTGTACGTAAATACACCAAGTGTTATATATTTTCGGGCTCGTGTTTTCGAGTCGATAGCTAATGTTATGCCAAAATAATTTTATTTATTCGCGTATATTTGGTACCACATTGACTTAAGTAAGCATAGAGTTTGATCATAGGTTTTTAAATGTAATTATGTAATACGCCCGAGTCATAAACACAGGACAGTCTTTGCCTTACCTCAGAACATGTTTTAAATGCACTATTCCTATATTACACAGCTACGAACCTAAAGGTACAGTTGGACATCAATCAACGACTGCCGGAGTTAAGCACATGGAAATTGCAACGTATCACACCAGTGCAAATATATCCGAGACTAAAAATTAATTATGCCTTAGGCCTTTTTTCTGAGCACGCATTTCCCAACCCTCAACGTAATAGTCACAAAATGTATATTATATGTTCCACCCATGACCTAAATGAAAGTCATATAGTCAATTTGTTCGAATACGATGTTGGGTACCAATATATTTATAAATAGAATCGTTGTGTTTGACTGTGAGCTAAAGCAACCAACTGGAATCGGTGGTGTGACGGAGTAAGAGCAAAGCAGTAAAATGGGGTAGGAACCAACAAACAAGCAACACTCACTCTAGTGTATAGAGGACTTTAGAGGGTAGGTGTCTGCGAAATGAATCCGAAAAATACTCGTAGCCCTACTTATGCATTGTCTGTTTATTTATGTGAAGATGTAGTAAATGAAATAACGTGTAACTGTATTATAAGTTTAACACTTGTGCTAGTTACAGGTTACATAAAGACTCAGCTTCGCCCCTTTGTGCAGAAATTCTTCGTTCTCGCGTCACAATTTTGGATTCTCAGTAATTACTAACAGTGTACGATTCTAGGAATCTTTTATTTTACGAGTTGTTTAAAAATGTTCGTGCATAATTTAAATTGTGCGTTATCTGCTTGTTGTAAAAAGCCGAAAACATATTTATATTTTATTAATATGTTCTCGACTTTTTGCAAGAAGCAGATAAAACGCGACTAAAATTACGCACGACAACATTAAACGACTCAAAATATAAAATTTATACAATCGTACATTGTTAGTAATTACTACGAATCCGAAATCGTGACGCGAAAACGAAGAATTTCTGCACAAAGGGTGAAGCAGAGCCTTAATGAAAATTCAGTCGCTGTGTTCACGATCGAGGAGATGTTTCACTCGAAGGGTACTTATGACGAGCACTGTGCAGCGAGAGGAATCAGTGACTAGTGTTTGCAGCGCCTTCCTGATGAGCGATCTGATTTGTGAGAATATCTTCACCTCTCGTTTATATACACTGAAGAGCCAAAATACTGGTACACCTGCTTATATCGTGTAGCTTCCCCCGCCCCCCTCGAGCACGCAGAAGTGACGCAAGACGACGTGGCATGGACTCGACTTATGTCTGAAGGTATGCAGGAGGCAATTAACTCCATGAATCCTGCAGGCCAGTCCACAAATAGAGTATGCGCCTATTTGAGAAAGGGTTGCACGTCTGTCACGTTTAATGATTCTCGTCAGTCGTCGTTTGTCCCGTTCTTTTACGGATCTTTTTCCGGCCCCAGCGATGTCGAAGATGTGATGTTTTACCGGATTCCCGATATTCACGGTACACTCGTGAAACGGACGTACGCGAACATCCAAATGTTATCGCTACCTCGGAGATGCTATGTCCCATCCCTCGTGCGCCGACTATAACATCACGTTCAAACTCACTTAAATCTTGATAACCTGCCATTGTAGCAGTAGTAACCGATCTAGCTGCCGATCGCATCGCGTTACTCTGATTGGTTCCATACCTGTGTTATTTGCATACTCACGCCTATACCAGTTTTTTTGGCTCTTCAGTGTATAACACAGAGCACAAAGTCTATTCGCGGTTTCTTCACGCTTTTTGAATTGAACATTTTAAAATTCACCCTATGTATGACGTTATTGGTAGTATCCTAAAAAAATATCACGTATTGCAAGCGTTTCGTAATTGTATTTACAAAAAAGTGTCATATTTTCAGTTAAATTAAACTTTTACTTATATTCTGTCAATGAAATATAATATTCAATTTATAATTAATATGAAAGAAGACAGGAAAACATAGGTGTATCAGTATTGCCTAGTAAGAAATAGTTCTTATTGAGAATAATATTACACTTAGAACGCACGAATCCAATGCGTTGTCCATATGGTGTAATTTTCTGCACTTAGTTCAGCTTCGCTTCCAAGAGGCGGAGGAAAGGCTTGAAAATAGAACTTCAGCGGGGTTTCAGAAAATCTGGAAGTAACCATGAATGGACTATAGAATTATATTCACTGGTAAAAGTGAAAGTACCGAGAACGTTTTTATAACAGCAAAGCTTGAACTCGTTAATTAATTTGCGAAGGAATAAGTAATATCAGATGGTGGTAGTGTGGAGAATTGGGCGGCTCCTAAATTCGGGGTCTTGAGAGCCGATGAGGGTGAAGCAAGTTGGGTATGGAGCAGCGCAGGAATGCAAAGGTGGAAGAAACAGGAGATCCCCGAGAAAACCCGCCGACCAGTGGGGTCGTCCGGCACGATTCCTATGTGCTAAAAATCTGAGAGTGACCCCTCCGGGAGTCGAACCCGGTCCGCCTTTGTGGGAGGTGAGTACTGTAGCTGCTGAGCAACCGCGGCCCCTTTAAAAGGGGTAATTCCTTTCGAAAAAAAATATATATATAAACAAGAAGTTACTGATATTACTAATGTGACTACTTCCCTTTACATTGTTGCTAATAATTTTCAGTTAATCTTAGATGTTAGATAGTATTTGGAGTCTCGTTGACAACAGTGCCATTAGATAATAAACCAAGAACATATGCAACAGTAGTGAGACAATACAAATACACACGTGCCTCACCCTGGACTCAAACACAGAAAACTTCGTACCATAAGCTAGCGTGCAATCAAATGCATCAAGGAGGTCGGATTCGGAGCATCAACTTCGGATGTAATCCGGCTAACGTTTNAAGCTAGCGTGCAATCAAATGCATCAAGGAGGTCGGATTCGGAGCATCAACTTCGGATGTAATCCGGCTAACGTTTTGAATGATAAAGTTCTCTAACCTGAAATATTTACAAGTCCATAATTATGTAAATGAGTGTGTGAACCAATTAAAACACCTACGTTGACATGGCCTACCGTAGCGCTACTTGTGTGAAGAATTTGGTGGATATCGATCGNAAACCAATTAAAACACCTACGTTGACATGGCCTACCGTAGCGCTACTTGTGTGAAGAATTTGGTGGATATCGATCGATTACTCCACAAGATGTGGCACAAAAACTTAATTTTCTTGTTTAATGCTATCTCACAAAATTTCCTGAAAAATGTTCTCTGTACGATGATTCTAATAGATACTGTCACCTCAAACAGTTTTGTCGAATTTCGTTAACTTGAGTAATATACAAGTGAAACTTGTCGAAATATCTAAATGGCAGCTATTTTGAACATAAATGTCTGACCATTCTAAATCATGTACGTTTACACGGCCCCCACTAATGATGTGCACAATTTGGTGGAATTTTTCTTAACTATTCCGGAAATATGGCAAAATGTTTAATGTTTCTTACCTGGCACTATTATGCAAAATTATTCGGAGAAGAGAATCCCTGCGTGCGTAACTGATGTTTGTAATGAATACAGTTAGTGTAGAAAACGAGTTACTGAGTCAATCGCCGGCCGGCGTAAATCAACATTTTTCAAGTCCCAGTAAAGGGCCTAAATATATTGGACACAACTACCATAAATATGTATGGTAGTCCTTAGCGTTTCCGGTCTCAGAAATAAAACACGTTTGATAGCTTTGTCAAAATCTTTATCTAAAACGCCTTTGTTATTTCAGTTCGTGATGAAGCCGTTCCTTATGCTTGATTTTGGAATGCTCATTTCAAACAAGAGAGGCGAGTCTCTTTATATATAAACATATAATTTGAAGNCCTTATGCTTGATTTTGGAATGCTCATTTCAAACAAGAGAGGCGAGTCTCTTTATATATAAACATATAATTTGAAGCTTTGCATTAGTTTTGTTGCTAGAACCTTAACGGAAACACCCCTGAAGGAGGAGAAGTTACTGCATGTTGGGCATTACCACTAGAACAGCGTTCGATCCTTCGGCATAATAATATTTGACGTTTGTGTAACACGTAAACCAAAAATAAACGTTCCACTAAAGTACCATATCATTACAAAAATAAAACTTTTAACAGTTTATCCAAAACAACTAACATAATTTTTATCTTAAAATTTTGTGCGAAATACTATATNATTTTTATCTTAAAATTTTGTGCGAAATACTATATAGCCTTTTAACTGCAAAGATTGGTTTTCGCAAAACAAATCAGAGTAATGTTATTCAGCATTTTAATTGAAGTCCAAAATTAGCCTCGTATGCAATTCGGTTAAAACATATAGTGGTTTTAAATAAATAGTAAAAACTACTTAATTCACATAACAGAATTTTCAAAAAATTTCCTACGCAACNGTGGTTTTAAATAAATAGTAAAAACTACTTAATTCACATAACAGAATTTTCAAAAAAATTCCTACGCAACTGATGCGACTTCACAAATTATTTGAGCAGAAGTCAAACTATTTTCGAATTGAAAATGTTCTATATATTTTGTACACATGAGAAAAGAAAATTTCATTTATTACCTTATTTTTTTTATTAGTTTTATGCATTTTAATATATATTAGTAGGTCTAAGGACACCTGTTTTTCGCGAGAAGATTACACGACCAGTTGTATTTCACAACACTTTAGCTCAGATACAATTTCGTGACTGGATGGTTTCCGTTTTACTTACCTTAGGTATCTGCGTGCAAATCACAGACGTACAGTACTGAAGTTACCAAACTCTGTTTCGCCAGCTGAGCAGGAAAATGTCTTCCCACAAAGACGCACCGCCAATAAGGAAAAGACAACTGCTGATACGTCTGTAAGGTATTGAAATCCAGCATGAGTGGAAATGTTTTCGCGAAATTCGGGTGTCGCTATCTATTACGGTAATGCTTGATATTACACCACACGACTATAGTCTATTTTCTCGTTATATTTACATTTTTTTAAAATAAAAACTTTAAACCATTTTAGATTTTATTTTCCTATATACGTATTGTATCAGTAAAGTTGTCTGTTGGCATAACATTTTCATTATTTTTGGTGTAATTAAAACTTTACTCGCATTTAACTTATAAAATAAAAATATTATATTATTAAAGCAGAAAGAAAATAGGCGTGTTGGTAATGCTAGAAAGAAATAATTTTTTTGCAATATATAATTAAACTGAGTGCGCACAAATACGGCGCGTTATCCCTTTGGCGTGACTTTCTAGAGTTAGTTAATCTTTATTTGCACGAGGCGGAGGAATGTCCTAAAAGTAAAATTCCATCACGACTTCAGAAAAGTTGGAAGTAATCACTAATGAGCTGTATAATACATGGTGACAATGTGGTAAATAATTGTGGTATTCGGAGCAGCTTGGGGCGGAGAACGACTCAGAAGTGCACCGGTGGACGCTGGTGAGCAGCTCTGGCTGGGAGAAGAGCCCGCTGATTGGCTGGCGAGCCGCGGTGACGTCACCGGCGCGCACGCGCACAATCGCGCCGACTGTCCGGCGGAAGCGTCCCTGCCAGCCGGCCCGAAAATAGCCCGCCGCCCGAGGTGATGTCACGCTGCTCGAAATTTGCAACACACACGCCCTCTTCTTCTCCCCCCCCCCCAA
>NQII01007271.1:24777-72187 GCA_002778355.1 Clitarchus hookeri | reverse complement strand
AGTGGGTGAATGGAACATTTGCGGGATGCGAGGTGGCGCGCCCACCGGAAGCCAGTGCAATTAGCAGCGGCATGGCGGCCACAATGGCACTTGGGGAGGTCAGGCCCTGGGAGGGCGAGACGGGCAATCCGACGACCGCATCGGGTCAGCGCTCTCAGGGCGTGGCCACAGCCCTGCGCAACAGGCTGTCAGAAGCTGAACGGCGCCTGTCGTTCGCTTTCAATGGTCAATTAAAAACTGCGCAGTGGGAAAAGTGCCGAGCTCATTTTAATGGCGTTTTACTTACATGTCTATAGCAGCGTACCCTAACCTTTTCAGCCACGGACCCACACTTATTTCGCTCAATTCAGTCAGTCTCGCACACCGCCCACTGGCGCACGTTCGTCGTGCTAAGTAAGCGTAGGGATTACGAGACTTTTGGTGGCATTTATTTATTATTGTTAAATGGTCCAGAGATAAGACTGTGGACCCCCATACATGTACTCGCGGACCCCAGGTTAAGAAATACTGGTCCATAGCATACAATGTTAGTTACAACAAATGCTTAAACAATTCGTCTTGTAGGAATAGCGATAAAATCGTTTTAGGGTAGGAGAGTGTCTTCCAATAGACTATAAGTTTAATATGTTGAGTTCATTATAAAGTATTATACACAACATAAAAGTTGTTAGAAGAATATGATTGGTGTTATACATGATAGAAAAATGCATATATTATGTAACATTTTAAATTATTTTGCTAGAAATTACTTTTTATTTTTTTAGAGATTAATTAATAAGTGTTAATTATTAACAAAAAGTTAAGCATTTTTNTTGCTAGAAATTACTTTTTATTTTTTTAGAGATTAATTAATAAGTGTTAATTATTAACAAAAAGTTAAGCATTTTTGTATTCTGGGTGCTTCAAACAGTATATTTTTCAAGAACATCTCCATCAATTAAGGCAATCTTAATCCTTACTATGGTTGGATGTAAGAGATTATAGGTACTAATGCCAACCAACATTTTTACTTCTTTATTATACGTGCATTAATTTCATTTGTAAAATTAATATCTTTCGTGGCTGAAATGGACGGGATACAATCAACTATTAAAAGGTTTGTATGCTTTATTACTAACATTTTATTAAATACAACCCGAATCAATATTATGACTTTCTTGCTTGATACAGATTTTCTTACGAAATGTGCTTTTGGTAGTATCATAATTGAATAAACGATAAAGTTTTGATTAAAANTTGCTAGAAATTACTTTTTATTTTTTTAGAGATTAATTAATAAGTGTTAATTATTAACAAAAAGTTAAGCATTTTTATATTCTGGGTGCTTCAAACAGTATATTTTTCAAGAACATCTCCATCAATTACGGCAATCTTAATCCTTACTATGGTTGGATGTAAGAGATTATAGGTACTAATGCCAACCAACATTTTTACTTATTTATTATACGTGCATTAATTTCATTTGTAAAATTAATATATTTCGTGGCTGAAATGGACGGGATACAATCAACTATTAAAATGTTTGTATGCTTTATTACTAACATTTTATTAAATACAACCCGAATCAATATTATGACTTTCTTTCTTGATACAGATTTTCTTACGAAATGTGCTTTTGGTAGTATCATAATTGAATAAACGATAAAGTTTTGATTAAAANGCTTGATACAGATTTTCTTACGAAATGTGCTTTTGGTAGTATCATAATTGAATAAACGATAAAGTTTTGATTAAAACAGTTCCCTTAGTAATTAACATTTTACTTCCATACCTAAATAAATTAACTTTGCAGAACGAGGTTACAAAATATATGTGTTTCTTCTTACACACTAAACATAAATTAGACTTTTATGAAAATTTTGGTAACGTGGTGTGTACTAATTTATAATGAGCCCTGTGTGTTGTATCGACAGGTGGGGTGCTTCACTGGAAGAAGATCTAGGCGCATGTGGACACGGTCTCGTCGACGGCGAAGGACCATGATTTTCTGCTACTCGGAGTGTATCGCTCNAGATCTAGGCGCATGTGGACACGGTCTCGTCGACGGCGAAGGACCATGATTTTCTGCTACTCGGAGTGTATCGCTCCGCCTCAACGACTACGCTAGTCCTGCTGTTTGTAGTGAGGTAAACTCTCTACTCACCATTCAATGAGCACTTTTGACTGACTAACACGTGCACAGTTAAGGCGCCCGTCTACCTGGCGCTTGAACTGCGTTGCAGAGTGTTTGAAATACACGTTTTCCAACGAAACTATTAAGCGTGCGTCCAACGTGCTGATANTCTCTACTCACCATTCAATGAGCACTTTTGACTGACTAACACGTGCACAGTTAAGGTGCCCGTCTACCTGGCGCTTGAACTGCGTTGCAGAGTGTTTGAAATACACGTTTTCCAACGAAACTATTAAGCGTGCGTCCAACGTGCTGATCTACGAAAAGAACACACACTTTAGACGAGAGCTGTTAAGTACTTTCAAAATATCACGTACGTTAGAAACATCAATTCAGAGTACTCCAAAACCACTAAAAACGGCCTTTCCAAGGCGCTGTAGCTCAAAATGCACGCATCATATACATACAAAACTAATATAGGGGCCTGCAATAAACCTTCCTAAAGACTTCCCACTAATAAAATAATATGGTCACCGCGGAAAGTCCCATAGGTACGCGCAGCACGACGGGAACACTGCACGCCAGTTCAGAGCCTTGCGCTTAGCGGTGATGGCGTACTTGATGCGCGTGGCAGTGTCGCTCTTATCGCTCCCGCGCTTCTCGGCCTAAACGTGGGAAAAAGTTCCAGGTAGACGGGTGCCTTAAGTTGGTAACGACGGAGGTAAAGTAGTTCCATGTCTCAACGTGTAATTAACAGTGCAAGGCAAACATTTGTGAATTTTGAAATTATTATTTTGCTCTCTATAATTTCAATTCATGTAAGGATGAGCGAATTTGTAAAATACATACTTTTCTAATGGTTCCATAGTTTTGCTTGACGACTCGTGAATAAAGTGATAGGGTCCGTTGCAATTTTAAGGTCGCGTATTTAGGACGAGTAGGTAAAGCGCACACTAGCAAATGTTGAGCATGGCTTTTAAAAGTGCTCAGTTTACCGTGAACAGACTATAGATAGATATGACCCAGGGTTCGATCACTGCAGAGATTTTAAACTCTGAATCTGAAACAATGAGAATTTAACCAAATCAGTGAAAATAGCTAAATTGAGCGAATGATAATCAGTTTCTGATAACTAATTAATATAATGGGTGAATTACACTAATTTATTTGTGATTACCACTGAATGTTGAGTATTCCACTACCGTGTGCCACTTGTTCCCAGTTCATTTCCTTGATTTTACAGTCGGCAGTGGATTATTAACTGGCATTCAGTGAATGTTATTTCTCTGGTTAATATCACTGATTCGGTCTTCGAGTGTACCCTTTGCCATGCTTTTACATCTCGTTCGCTGCTCCATCATGAGTTCCTTTCTTTGTCTACTTCGAAATACCGTAAACCCGGAGGATGTTGTCCGCTCCTCNACTGATTCGGTCTTCGAGTGTACCCTTTGCCATGCTTTTACATCTCGTTCGCTGCTCCATCATGAGTTCCTTTATTTGTCTACTTCGAAATACCGTAAACCCGGAGGGTGTTGTCCGCTCCTTCCCACTAACACTGCCACAACATTACATGATCACAGAGAACTTAAACGTAGAGAGGTGAAACAGTCCTCTCACTCAGCGAAATCAAAACCGCACACGACAGCAAAATGGCGTCAATGACAGGCAACATGTGTAAACGCCACCGTTTACAAGATAAGCTCCTTGTAACCTACTCGCTCGTTGGCAGCCCAGCCAATAGGGAATCTTTCGTAGCACGCATTAGCCAATCAGACACGAGGCCCGTTCTTATAGTCTCGCGCAAACAATCAGAGAGTGGTTTCTCCCACATCAGAGAAACCACCGCGGTATTTCGCCTCTGTATAAATATCTCGCCTGCGCTATAATGTCGCAAAATGGGTAAGCAAACGAGTGAGTGAGTGAAGAGATTTGGGTGGCTCTTAAAAGCGAGGTCTTGATAGCCGGTGAGAGTGATTGAGGTGAGTATGGAGCAGCGCCGGAATGAAGAGACTGGGCAAACGGGAGATCCCCGAGAAAACCCGAAGACCAGCGTCATCGTCCGGCACGATTCCCACGTGCGAAAATCCGGGAGTGGCCCGGCCGGGGATTGAACACGGTTCGGTTTGGTGGGAGGTGAGCAGGCTATCTGCTTAACCATAGCGGCCCCTTGTAAGCAAACGAGTCCTACCCAGTATCGCCTCGCCAGAATTGCCATGTATAGAGAAACATCCGACGGATAGTGTTTTTCTTATGTTACGCAAGCAAATGTCACTTAAACCAACGCTGCATTCCAAATTACTCCGTATACATGCGGTGAAGGAATTATCAAAAGGCGATGGGAAAAATCATTTTTACGGGCTCTCAGAAGTGCGTATTCATTCTGGAGTGGCTACGTCGTGGCAATAAAACACAAGTGGTCAGCAGTCGTTAAATCCAGAATGCCAGTGGCGGCGTTTCGCATGACAAATTATATATATCATATTTTTTCTTTTCGCGTGTATGGTGGTGGCCTGCAGAAGGCGCCTAATGAACAAGTCGTGTAGCAGAGAGTCTGCGACTTGTAGCAGGCGTCCCCTCTCTTTCTCTCTCTCTCCCTCTCTCTCTCTCCCACACGTGCAAACACTCGACCGCTAACTGAACGCTGGGTCCGGAACAAACGGCGCGCCTCTGTGACGTCACGAGACGCGGGCGAACGCTAATTCCGACAGTGTCTGTGCGTCTCCTCTCCTCAGAGCGGAGTGCGATCATCGGCAACGCGGGCCGAGATTTGGTTGAGGCACAGAACGTTCAAGAATACAGAGGTGTAACAGTCTCTTATTCCGCAAACTCCAGCCACTCACGCCGGCAAAATGTTGGAAAGCCGTTCACTAATCAGCCAATGCGAGCGGTAGCACACTCAACAGACGGCCGCCCAGCAGCATGCAGTCGCTAATCAGACTCGATGCCCGTTCGAAGTGCCTCTGTGAGTCAATCAGGTAACAGGTACGCCCACATCTAGGAACCGGTACGCTATTTCGACTCTGTGGTTGAGTTGTGAGGTTTGTTGGGCACCGATGATGATGACATGAGGTTAAAGATGGTGCAGATGAGGAACACAAGGGCGGGGGAAACTGAGGTACCCCGGGGAAAACCCGCCACCAACGACAACGTCCGTCATGTTTCCCACATGCGAAAATCCAGATGACCCCGCCGGGAATCGAACCTGCAGCGGCTTAATTACTCGCTGGTCTTGATGTGGAATATTCCCCGCGCTTCGAGTCACGCTGGGAGAGGCAAGGATGATCAAAACTAGACCATTTTTTTAAGATAAACGCAGAAATTCAATCTGCTGAATTACAGGAGCGCACGAGCCGCAAAAGCTTAACACGACCGCACGCGTAAGAATGCGCAGCGGACGCCTGTTAATTAA
The DNA here is from genome assembly GCA_002778355.1 of Clitarchus hookeri. Classification (NCBI taxonomy): domain Eukaryota; kingdom Metazoa; phylum Arthropoda; class Insecta; order Phasmatodea; family Phasmatidae; genus Clitarchus; species Clitarchus hookeri. The sequence continues at coordinate 66,665 of NQII01007271.1, read as the reverse complement.
GAAACGGTCTTCTTGGATTATCTCTCGCCTGACCTTTCAACATGCCTTCGTTCTTACCGCCCACTATCACATCACTACTCTGTCCTGTTCCACTCGCTCGTGCGGGGTAGATGTCAAGGCAGCGAGCGCGTAACTATATTGCTATGCACGAGCATCATTACTTACTAGGCATTATAATCCACTCACGGTTACTTCACACTTTTCTGTAGCCCTGCTAAGGTTCTACTTCCAGGAAATTCCTCCGCCTCGTGCAAACCAAGCTTAACTAAGTCTGAAAAATTACACCAAAGGACAACGCACCGAACTCGTGCGCACTCAATTGTGATACTTTTTTACATGAGAACTGCTTCTTACTAGCCGCTACCAACACACATGTTCTTTCGCTGCTTTTAAATAATATTAAAAGTGAATATTATACTTAATACATAAAATACAAATAACATTACAATTTAACCAAAAAAAAATGCTTTTTTTGAACAAAAGTAAAACGCTTGTGATATATGCCATATTTAGGAAATAACTAAACACGACATGCATAGTAAGATTTTTCAAAGGTTTCTTTCAAAAAAAATTGAAGAAACCGCGAATAGAGTATACAAATTGACCTATTTTATTTCTGTTTTAATTCGTATTATTTATAAAAATAACCATATAATTAATAAATTAAATATCAATTAAACCAAAATAAGATACGTTTATTTTAACAGAAGTATAAAACGCTTTGTAATAAATTATATATTTAGAAATCATCCAAAGAAGTCATTCTTGGGGAGATTTTTCAAAGGTTTGATAAAACAGAAAGTGTTAAGACACTGTGAATAGGCTAAACACAGAAAAGTAAGTTCCTCGTGCTGACATATAATTACACGAATGTTGTCGGTCTCTAATTTATGTTCTATGCGGTATTTCAAAACTTGCAAGGGCAAGTGTGGACGTGTTTGTAATACTTCACAAAGGAAAGTACTTCACGTGAGACGGGAGCTTTAAAGATTGATGTCTGGTTCATAGCTTTGTGAAACTGATAAATTATATTGTGGCCTGGTATTGAATAAATAAATTAACTGTGTACATTTACTAGTAAATATATATTTAATTAGTCCACGGTTAACATGCACTTTCGAAAACCATTCTTTGAAATTCTCTTTACGCTGATCGCAAAATATTGAAAACACTTGAACTTACTACACTTTTACAACATCAATAACATATATTCTTGCGTAGGGGGAGAGCAGGTTGAAGTGGTCATTGCGGGTGAAGTGGCCAACAGCTGTTACGCACGTGGAGAGTGCTGCAGTCTGGTGGTGAGGATTTGAAATAGTCAATAAGGAGGCCATTAGTGTTCTGGGAGCATCTGAGCTGGTTATTTCACCAGTTATTATCTTATTAAAGCTTTTGGGCCTTTGCTTATGCCTGGAGTAAAGTAAGTGATGAATACGGATAATGTATCTCAGTCCCAAGTAGGTGTATATTTATTCACTGCAATCCCATTAAAATTTCATGTATTAGTTTTTTAAAATCACGTGCCATAAAATTGTGTAGATTACCTAGTTTCTTCTATAGATAAGTTCTTGTGCAGCGGCGTCCAAGGAGGCAAAGTGGCCAACCACCTAGTTTGAAATGACGGGTTGAAACATTCGCCACTTGATCGCAGTGAGCAAAACCAGCGGTAACACTATTCGACATGAAAAGTAATGCTAGAAACAGCACCGTCGCTTCTAGCAGGCAGCGGGGATGATAGACTGAATGCACCTTCCTAACGCTCGGCAATGACTGAAGCGTGTTTGTATTGGTATATGTGACTTACTTGTGTGTAATTCGGTCCTAAGCAAATGTATATAGATAATATTTCAAAGGGGAGAAACTCTTAATGCGAAGAACTTAAGTGGCCAATCAGTGGCCACCTTACCCGACATAACACAGAAATATAAAAATGTGGTAAACAAATATTTATAGTTCAGTAAAAAGTAATAATTCGTAGTGTTTAAAAATATTGTATTAAGATGTTTGTACAATAACCATATTGCATGTAGGGTTATTTTCTACTTTCGTTTTACTTACAGTAGATTTATAATTCATTATATTTTAGAGTGGCAACTTTTTCTTGCTCTTCTCTTCAGTAAAGATAAAATATCCCATGCTTTAACAGCCTTTTCGAAGATTTACGTTAATGTTACACATAACTTGGATACTTTTGTTGTATTTTAAAGTAAGTACTTGCGAAGTTATAAAACATTTACGTTTTCACTGGTTTCACATCATCCAACTGATGGTTGCAAATTATACTTTATACAATATTAATGATAATATACGACGACGGAAATAAAACAATCAGAAAGAAGGAGTCTTAGCGAGGTTATACTCCGTACAAGTTAAATATGAACAAAATGTTTTAAATTATGGAAATTAACTATAGAAATTTATGTTGATTGTCACCCTTAAGAGCGCCGCGTACTTGGAGCTTTTCAGCGCGTTTGATGCTGAGCAGTTCGGTAGCGATAAGGGCGACGCTGACACGCGTGCCTAGGGCCCCGTCGCCCCTATGCGCACGACGCTGACCTGGCGTGCAGTGTTTCCGTCGTGCTACGTCTTTCTATGCGACTTTAGGAAGCGACCTTATAGTTTCATTGGTGCTAAGTGTGCAGCAAAGTACAATGCAGGTCGCTATTATAATTTCGCATGTTTCCGACCTGTTAATTATAAGAAAGAGGCGTGTGAAAAAATAGTTTCCAGCTATGATGTAGGCTCGGGAATGGCATTTACAATGTGAATGGTGTATCCAGAGTATTATACGTACCTCGTCTGAAGCGTGTTTCTTTTCGTACGTTAATATCATGNACAATGTGAATGGTGTATCCAGAGTATTATACGTACCTCGTCTGAAGCGTGTTTCTTTTCGTACGTTAATATCATGGGGACACATTTAGTGGTTTGACAAAAAAAATGCGTATTTCAAACACACCGGAGCGCAGTTCAAGCGCCAGGCAAGCGGCGCCCTTCAATGAGAGGCAACTACTTCGTAAGCACAAGGCCTCAAAACGTTAGCTTGTATGGTTTCAGAAACTTACAACAGCAAACATGCATTTGCGAGGTATTTATTTGTTTGTCTTGCTGCGACTCCGAACAGAACCGAGGCTGACTTCCGGAAAATTCAAATAAATGTTTTTAAAAAACCCATTGCATACACGGATTTTCAAACAAAAAAAAAACCAGCTTTGCAAAAAAAAAAAAACTCGAAATTCAGTGGTGGTAACTTTAATGAACTTTGTGGAAATTTGCAGAACCCTGATTATTGAATCACGCAGAAAATGTAAAGGAAAACCTTTCGTTCATCGTCAACGAATTTTGGAACGGAGGCATCTCCGTCACTTAATATTATGCCAGAAGAGACGCTGTCTCTCTCGCTCGCACTGTTTCAAACAAAGCACAGCTTGTGCCGTAATTTTGTTCATTTATTAGGTAATTCCCTCGGCAAACACTCGCTCCCGTAGAGTCTGAAAGGGATTACAGAGGCTACTATAGTTAGAGACTGTTGCTGTACAAGTTTAACTAGTTTCGGTGCGCTTGGGGAGTTCACATCCCTCCCCACCCCGAAGAACTCTACCTGCGTCTAGGTGGTACAGAGAATATGATGTAAAGTTAGCATGCGAGCTGCGCAGTAACTCATTCCTGTGTCCGAACAATGGGTGGCTATTTTGCTACAGAGAGAATAATATTTTTTAGAGAGTTCACTCTGCTAAACTTATTGAAGTCATCATAAAATCATTTTTAATTGATATAAAAGTTTTGTGTTACATCTTTAATTAAATAAATGCATTGAATCTAAAGCCTTTGTAAAATATCTTATTTTACATTTTACAACAGTAAAAAATAAACCGAATCTATTTTTAAACCATTTAAATACTACCAAGTTTATTTCTAGTAAATAAATATATTTAACAGTGCTTTAAGACACTTATCTGATCTCGGATCGAGACTTTGAACCACAATATTCGGCGATTCGGAATGAANTTTAACAGTGCTTTAAGACACTTATCTGATCTCGGATCGAGACTTTGAACCACAATATTCGGCGATTCGGAATGAATTTCATCTCGATGTCAAGTAATGGTCTAAACTTGAATGGTGCAACAGTTAGCTGTGTAGACCTTAGATCAAGTGCGGGCATGATCTAGCATCAAGAGATGAACCTGTGCAACCGGGCATTAGTACCNTTTAACAGTGCTTTAAGACACTTATCTGATCTCGGATCGAGACTTTGAACCACAATATTCGGCGATTCGGAATGAAGTTCATCTCGATGTCAAGTAATGGTCTAAACTTGAATGGTGCAACAGTTTTCTGTGTAGACCTTAGATCAAGTGCGGGCATGATCTAGCATCAAGAGATGAACCTGTGCAACCGGGCATTAGTACCTNCTGTGTAGACCTTAGATCAAGTGCGGGCATGATCTAGCATCAAGAGATGAACCTGTGCAACCGGGCATTAGTACCTCCCAACCCGCCTTGTATAAGCCCTGAAAAATCCAAACAACGATTTCTTTACACCAAAGAAAACCATTTGTTTAAGGTTGTTTTGTTTACAGTAACACAATATATATTTTTAATAGGTTACATAAATATATGTTTACTGTTAATAAATGTTTTATTTATACGTTATTGTTTATAGTAACAATACCTTATTTTGCAACAAGGAAATAAACATTCTTTGACATACTTTGGTTAACAGTAAAGAAATATATTACTTCGTACCAAACGTAGCGTTTAAGTGACTTTCCGTTGCTTTCGTACACTGTGGTTTTCAGTACGTAATAGTTATCCTGACACAAACCTTCATAAACCAATCTCTTCTGCAGTTACAACACTACGAATGACGAAATATACAGTCCTCCAGCAGACTTGTAATGTCATTCCGAAGTGCAGTGGTTCTCTACATCACTCACCTCAATTCTTCCTGAGATGTGGAGTTATTAAATTCTGGCACATGTTACTATCTGGCATAACGTACCTATCATAAGGAACCTGAACATAATACGACCAAGCGTTCGTGTGGTGTACGGTACCAGGCTAATAACCCAGGGGTTGCCGGTTCACATCTCGGAACCGTGCCACTTTTTGGTTTCTTGGTGAATGTGATTTCGACAGATTTCTTGCTCCTCTCTTGTTAACAATATTTTTTCAGTGCACGAACACGAATTGGTTTTTTTTTTTTAAGGCGTAACTGACATTACCACAAAGACTTTTGCTGAAATATTATAACGGACATTCAAGGTCATCACAGTTTCTGCCAAACTTACTTCGCTGTGGCTTTCGTTTTAATTAACATTTTCTTAGCAGCAAAAAATCATCTGATGCAGAAAAGAAGGTATTTGTAGGGTGTAGTAAGTATAAACAACCATCGATAATAAAAATTAAATTGTGATAAATTAAATTTATAGTAATTTTTTTAAAGGAAATAAACATCTGTGAAACGTTTACTCTCAAATTTTCATAAAACTGCAGTAAAATTTAACATCGAGGATTTTCCTTGAAGGCATAAACAAACCCAAGGGAAGGAAACGCCGTCAATTGAAAATTAACGTACTTGATTTTTTTTTTCCCCCACGTCAGCTCCGTCAATCCCGGGGACAATTAACAAGACGAAAATCACCGGCTGTAAGCTTCGTCGAGTTGTGACAAGCACTTGCCATGCGCCCATAAGATATCCGACAAGGACACAAGAATCGTTGGTGGAAAAGGATTAGTGAGAGGTGGGGTGGGGGCGACGCAACAATAGTCCGTTCTTTTGTCGGCTCTATCGGATGAAGATCTAATGAGGGCTGAAAGGGAAACGTTACGGCATAATGGATTCAAGTTGGCAACTACCACGAGAGGCACAAACACATGTCAAGAGTCAAGTGACTCATTAGCGATCCCTTTTATCCCCTCTCGCACGAACAAGCTAGCGAGAGTAATTTTTTTTTTTTTTACGATCAAGTCTGATACGGGCGAGTACCCCCCGAGACATCTCAGTTCGTTTGTAGGAGGCGATTGGGTGGCCCAAGCATAGTACAAGGATAGAGTTGCCACTTAGGTATACCGAGAGAGCGTTATCATATTCATTTGTTTGCCGAAGTCGGCCTAAGTAAGTTCTGCGGTACTGCCAACGTCATAACCCAGAGTAAACTACAAATAATTTCTTTGTTATGTTGGCAGACAAAGCGCTTGACATCACAAGCCTTTTTATTAATTTATTTAATTATTTTAATAATGGTTTATGTTTTTTTTATTCACAGCTTTTTCATACCACATATGCTTTTTGAGAGAACAGAAATAACTATCGTGTAGATGAAACACTAATTTATAAACAGCTTAGTGCAAATATTCACGAAAATACTAGTGGTTGGAAATAACACTTGTGAAGTCCACATAAACAAAGACTACCGGGCTACCATCAAGCACATGTTTCTACGATATCTAAAGAAAAAAAACTACACGAACGTTTATTGTATATTTAAACGATGCACATGTAGTATATATTAAGTTTAAATATGCCAATTTTTTTTNACTACACGAACGTTTATTGTATATTTAAACGATGCACATGTAGTATATATTAAGTTTAAATATGCCAATTTTTTTTTATGCCGGACTTGTAGGAGTGTAGAAACTCGAATTAGGATATCTTCGGTACGGATTCATTTTCACTATTCGAGTTACTGAGGCATGGGGTCGTAAAAGTACAATTGAGTAGAGTGCGCACCCGAGGTCCGCAGTAGCCAGTACCCAACATCNCCTGAGGCATGGGGTCGTAAAAGTACAATTGAGTAGAGTGCGCACCCGAGGTCCGCAGTAGCCAGTACCCAACATCGGGCTGCTTTTCCGCCAATACGACTATCAATAACGGCGAGGATAGAATTTGAAGTTAAAACACTATGTACGCAGACAAGTGCTTTGAGAAGTTCGTATACGTTCTCTAACCAATTTTCAACGCGATTAGATTAAATTATAATTGGTGAACGTATTCCATTAATATAAAAGGGCTCGTCATTTGAAAAATAAAATGCAAACAAACACGTGCATCGCTGTTGTCCATGCGACTTTTGACAGTTGTGTTTGTGCGAGGCAGTTCAGTTTCCGGTGCGCGTGCGCAGAAGACGATGACCGGTCCTACTTGCCGTGGTCCAATCACAGCCAGCGTACACAATAGTGTGCATTGCCCACGTGTAGGCAATGTTTGGTCTGTACTCCGCACTGCGAAGCTCAAAGACCAATGATCTTACCTCTGGGTAAATTACCCCCAAACCGTCTTAATGATCTGGGTCATGATTGCTTCATATAACTGCAGCAGAACACACAGCCTACAGCTCAATGGCCGCGACAACGAAACAAAGGTCGGGTCGACTTAAGGCCCCCGTCTACCTGGAACTTTTTCCCACGTTTAGGCCGAGAAGCGCGGGAGCGATAAGGGCGACACTGCCACGCGCATCAAGTACGCCATCGCCGCTAAGCGCAAGGCTCTGAACTGGCGTGCAGTGTTCTCGTCGTGCTGCGTGTACCTATGGGACTTTCAGCGGTGACCATATTATTTTATTAGTGGGAAGTCTTTAGGAAGGTTCAGTGCAGGCCCCTATAGTAGTTTTGTATGTATCTGATGCGTGCATTTTGAGCTACAGCGCCTTGGAAAGGCCGTTTTTTAGCGGTTTTGGAGTACTCTGAATTGATGTTTCTAACGTACGTGATATTTTGAAAGTACTTAACAGCTCTCGTCTAAAGTGTGTGTTATTTTCGTAGATCAGCACGTTGGACGCACGCTTAATAGTTTCGTTGAAAAACGAGTATTTGGAACGCTCTGCAACGCTGTTCAAGCACCAGGTAGACGGGCGCCTTAAGTACAGAACGCTTAACAATTTATTTTATTTGCAACACCTGATCCCGTAAATGAAAGTGGAAGGGTTTTAAAGGGTGAAGTGTGAGGGTGACGCATCCTGAGACATTCACTGTCCAATCAGCCAGGAAGAAGCAATAGATAAAAAGGGGGAAGGGGGAGTGTGTGTTTGGGCAGTGAGAACCACTTGGTTCGTGCGCCGGCCCTCTCTCGACAAATTGCCTGGACATTCGGCGCCGACAGTCTCTCGGACGAGAAGGAAAACACGAGATAATGACGTCATTGTACATTCCGCTAACAAGAGGGCCGACACAGCTCCCCGCTCCCCTCCCACGCTTGATTTCATCAAGTGCCGACTCGCCCACAAAAGCCCATAAATAGAGACGTTTTTTTTTTACATACGTCAACGTGAGCTGTATTGGTTCTGCGTGAGCTGCGTTCGATAAACGCTTGTTAGACCGCTTACACAAGGCCATTCACTTTTTTGAAAGTGTCATTTCCCAGGAAACATTCCGTAAACGGAAAGATTGCTTAAGAAAAAAAAGTGTGAGTTGGTATTACGTCACCTTTAAATACAGAGTCAAGGGCAAACTACAGAATATTTCCATCAGTATTTTGCAGAAGTGTGCATGTTTGATGAACAAAGTATTTCGAACAGAGAATATAGCAGTTTGAGTCCGTACACTGGGAGAAAAAAAATTGTTGTAGAAACCATTTGGACTGTTAAATTAGGGAGAGTCATCTGATGTGTTATAATTACAATCATAAATTGTTGACATACATAGAAACACCAAAGTGATGGTTTGTTGTATTCCTGTCTGTGATTGTACTAAACGCATAGTACCTCCAACAGAACCACCTCAACAATATTTGTATTGTTTCCACAACAATCGGAGTTGTAATAACCTAGCGGAATATTCTGTTTCTAGTATTCAACAGATCTGTAATCAGGTTTGAGGATAGCAAAGATACAGTACTCCGTCAGGTTATTACAATTCTACTTTCAAGTGCAATTTCTTGATAGACAGTTTTTCAGCTGCCCATTCCCATTCAGTCATCCAGTTTAAAAGTGGGGTGTTAATAAATTCGCATATATTAGCAAGCAACAAGTAAACTCGGGAGCTTGAAGACATGCTTGAATAAATTACATTTAAAAACATGACTGTTCACGGAAAAGAGAATACTTTTTTAATGCCGTATTTAAATTTAATTTCAGCTTATTTGTATCCTTTCGTCAGTTGTTCATATAAAAATGGTCATGTTACTAATAAACCCAGTGCATATATTTTATATCTCTCAAAAGTTATTATGCTCAATAGGAGGGCCTTAAAAATGCTCACTTTACCGTGAAAAGCCTATAATTGAGTAAGCTTTAGTAATATATTAAGAAGATTCAATTCGGAATATAAAAATACATACACACCCTGCCATTCATGTTACAATACAGCCCCAAACCGCAGAGTACTTGGGAATACAGATCTGAAACAGCCGCCATGGCGAACCGGGTTCAATCCCCGGCCGGGTCACTCTCGGATTTTTGCAACTAAGAATCTAGCCAGATGATGCAGCTGGTCCTTGGGCTTTCTCGGTGATCTCCTGTTTCCCCCGCCATTGCATTCCGGCGCCTCTGCTCCATTTTCACCTCATTTCACCCTCATCGGTTCTCAAGACCTCGTTGATATGAGCGGCCCAAATTTCTCAACTCTATTCAAAAAAACAAGTCACTGAAAAACAGCGAATAAATTGGTTGACGAGTCGGTGGAAAACGTTCCTGGGTCAATACTTGGAGGAAAACTGGCATTTTCCCCACTAATTCTTCAGTTAAATTGAATGAAGTGACTGTCGAATAAGTCAGGTACTGTTAAATGTTTTTAACACTTAAATTCTCATTTTGTTCAGATTTAGAGTGTGGGTACTTGCTCGAGTCGAATTCACTTGCTCATTGGCTGCCGTCTCAGGCAGAACTCACTCTCCTGTTCAACCTGAACACACGGCATGGAGCTACTATGCTTACTATTAGTTCTGAGTCCCGCAGTGCGTGTCGTGTGAGCGCAGTTCATATGACACACGTGAAACTAAGATACACTTGTATACAGTCTACCTTGCTACTCAATTATGTCTAGAAATGACGTGGTCTCTATGATACATAACAATAGACAGGGGTACCGGTTTCTCACGAAATTATTCGAGGACAAGTTGTGTTCCAAAACACTGTTTCTGAACTGCGTTGGGGATTTGGATCGTTCGAATTGTTACGGGTATTGTCTGTCTGCCCGCGAATCACGGACGGTCAGTACCGGAGAATCTTAATTCCGATTGGCTCACACTCATGCGACAGACTCTCTTCGCGCTAAGACAAGCAAGCGGCCAATAGCCAAGTGAATGCCGTTAGTGTGCACATAGGACATCGAAGTCTAGCCCCGAGCGTAAATCTCTTCGACAAAAACATGTGGCGCTAATAATAGGCCTACTTGCTCGAGGCACTGGTGTTTGGTTACTACACTCATTGTCGTAAAAAAGATACGCATATTGTAAAAAAAACGCAAGTTTAAAAACAATGAACACACACACATCGGTGGATAGTTTGCAAATAAATGTTCGTATAACGACGTGCGCATATGCGTCGTACAAGGGCACTGCCCTGGTATATCGTGATAAATACACAGTAACGATATGGCGTAACGGCTCCTTTAATGTGGCAGTAACCACTCTACGATTGGCTGCGTGAGACTGTCGGAGCGGACCTTGTGTCTGGTTGGCTTTCTGCTGGTAAGCGAGTTACTAAGCGCTTATTGGTGAACGGCGCTCCTACATTTTGCCGGCCAGTGACGCCATCTTGCTTTCGTGTGTGGCTGGACATCGCTGTATAACCAGCTCTTTCGCCTCTGTATACTTAAGTATTCTGTGGCGCGGCGTGCATACACAGTCCTCAGAACAACCTATGTGTAGAGAGACCTGAATAATTCGTGGAGGAGTCATTTTGAGACAAGCTAGAATTCAAAACACGTGTGTTTATATACCTTATGACATTTGCCCACACTGTTTTTTGACACCTCCTGGAGAACCTTGGCCCCAATCGTCACCTTCCACTGTGACCGCAGACGACCGATATGCAGTTGATATTTGCATATTTGTACATAAGACCGTCGAGTCTAGCCTGCAGGTCATTGAACAAGCGAATTTTTCAGGCCTCTACCTATGTGATGTCCCAAGCACGATACCTGGCAGGTGTGGATAATCAGATATAGACGTGCCAAGAGCACGTGCGAGACAGACGCAAGAGCAACTGGTGGGGCTGGAGAGAAACTGAACAAGAGGCCAACAAGAGAACGGGTGGATGACGTGCCGAGTTGCCAGTCATCTCCGTATTTCGTGCCAGTGAGTTAGCTTGTGTCGGAACCGAGGCGCACGTAAATATCGCATACACGGTGACCCGGCAAGTTCCCGACAGACCACGAGAAAGGACGGCCATTGGACTGTGAGACAAGGCACACACAGAGCGAGTTGTTTCCTTGTCCGTTATCCCGCGAAATGTGGCCACTTCAGAAAAGCAGATTGACTGTAAACACAACAATTTCCAGACTTCCAGCGCAGATAAATCTGCAAGCCGAAGACTTTAAGTTTTTTTTCTAGATTTTGAGGATGTTTCATGGTTTCGTAACAAGATATCTATAACAACTTGAAAAAGAATACTAAATAATTTTAGTGATGTTATGTTACAAGTTTGTACCCATGCTACGAAGTTTGACTTCTAATTATTTTGCCTTTAAATTTTATTTCAGAAGATAAAATTTAAATATGGGCGAATCACATTACAAACATTAAAAATAACGTTAAAGACTGTCAAGTAACACGATAAGTTATTTTGGGGTGTAGCATAATGTACTAATTTTGTTACTTCGAGATTAGTTAAAAATATTAATACAAATTAAAAAATTATTGGGCCCATTTACATTCTTTTATTGAAAAACCTCATTTCCTTTAATTTTTTACTCTTTTTCAGGCAATTATATCATATCACAACGAAAAAAGATGTAATATGCTAAAAATGTTAGAAATAATTTTAGTGCCTTGAACATCCTTAAATTAATCTGCCATTAACACCTTAACATAGTCGCATTTTACATGTAATATTTTCAGCAGGCAGTAAACAGTAATCCAACAAACTAGCGACTTGGAGTTACAGACGGGAAATACTTGCCAAATGAATGACCTTTGTGCTAGACGCCGTATTTGTTTGTATACTCAAGCAAATACCAGCTACTCATTAGCTACTTGCTTCCACGGTAAGATGCCGATATAAGGACTGCGTTTTACTGCGTGTTTCTTATTTGGCTCGCAGTCCTGGAAGAGTCGTCGAATAGGTCCTGGGCCAACTGCAGAAGTAGTGAACACAAGTGTTCCAATTGCAATTTGACCAAATGAACTCGCGAATTTCCCAGGCCTCCGGTCACAGTGTTTAAAAGAAAAAATCTTGATCTGCTCTGGGAACAGATTACCACCTCAGTGGTGTAGCAAGAGGTTTATGGAAAAAAAAGGGGTGGTGTTTGGTGCTCAAAGAAGGGGAGTGGGGACTTTCCACAGACTTGGAGGAAGGGGGGAAGTCTACGGCAGCATCAGCGATGTTAACACACGCATTAATTCCGACAGATTCTACGATAAATTCACCTCTCTGTATAATACGTATTTGCGTAAAGCAGTCGCATATTTTTATCATTTTTAAATGATAATTAACAAACTTAAAATTGGCCGTTGAAAACCTAATGGCCATAGGGGAAGACGAGTTACAACCCGCAACCCGCCCCTCTCCCCCCGGCCTAGACCGTGCTGTGCAGTCGTGGGCCCGCGGTGCCGCAGCGGCTAGAGTACCCGCCTCCCGCCTAGACGATCCGGGTTCTATCCCCGGCAGGCCGGTTTTCTCAGGGGTCTCCCGTTTCCCCCCTCTCTGGCATTCCGGCGCTGCTCTATACTCACCTCACTGTGCAGTCTTGGGCCCGCGGTGCCGCAGCGGCTAGAGTAATCGCCTCCCACCTAGACGATCCGGGTTCTATCCCCGGCAGGCGGGTTTTCTCAGGGGTCTCCTGTTTCCCCCCGCTCTCGCATTCCGGCGCTGCTCCATACTCACCTCACTGTGCAGTCGTCCGCAGGAGCGCACGAGCGCGCTACAATTCCTGTCTCGCTTCACAGCGGCACGTGTTCTCTGCTGCTGGCGTAATGATCAGTACTGTACAACACACACAGGCTGTACACGAATAATTCATAACTTTCGAAATCAACCTCTGAAAATTGGCACTGCCGCTACCAGCATACGTTGCAGCAGGCACACTCACTGGCATTTGCCCGGTAAAGTTGGTAACAACGGATGGAATGTATGTAGTTCCATTACTTTACGCTGAATTTATAGTGATAGCTAAACATTTGTGAGTACTGAAATACATATTGCTTTTTGTTTTTTTAATTCATGCAAGTGTAACAATTAAATTATTTATAAAATATTTACTTGTCCAATAATTTTACAGTTTAACTTAATTGACATTTATATAAAGTAGTCTGGCTCACGACAATGTTATTTTTACATAATATGCAGAAAGATACAAAATAATAAGGAAAAGTACATCTCAAAGAGGGCTTTCGAAAGTTATCAGTTAACAATGAACAGCTTACTCAGTATAAATTTACCAAGTTGTAGTTCTCTTCGACGCCATAACTTGGCTGTTGTCAATTTAACTTCGTTGGTAATTTCCGTGCCTTGTGAGGAAGTGAAGACGAAGTTATTAACTTAAGTACGCTGTTATTTTCACTTAATAAAGCAATTTTATGAAATATACATTTCAAAAATAAGTTTCCGACCAGCTTCTTTTATTCCAAGGGGCCCGCCTGTCCGCATCATTTTTCCTCCCTTGTTTGCCGAGAAGCGCGAGAGCTATAAGGGTCACACTGGCACGCACTACAAGAGCGCCATCGCCGCTACGTGCAGGACTCTGAGCTGGCGTGCAGTGTTCTCGTAGTACTGTGTGTACCTATGGCACTTCCAGCGGTGAGCCTATCATTTTATTGGCGAAAAGTCTGTAGCAACGTTCAATACAGTATCCTGCCACAGTTTGGCTAGTGTCCGGCTAGTATGTTTTAAAATACGGTAGTTTGGCCAAACAATTTTTAACTATTTCTATTTGTCACTATTTCTTGAAGATCTCAAGAACACCAGTGATTATGCCTATATGAATTTTTGAAATATATAATCAAAAACTGAATTTGAAGTGCGTTACATAGTTCATTTTCGATGAGGTTTGTGTTATTGACTACATATTTGAGTTAACAAAACAATCACACACAACTATAGTTGGTATCATGTATAGTTATAAAATAAAAAAAATTATTATTGTTTTATGAATATTTTTTTACAATATTATCAGTACATGTGCAAAAAATGTTTTTTTTTTTATAAATTATAATTTTTATGAACAACTATATAAAACGAAATTAACAGAAAGTCTCCTTAAAGTTGCCCGAAGAGCTACAGCTGTCGTATTCGCGGTCGCTCATCGAACATCCTGTTGTGAGACAATACGTTCTTCGTCTCTTGTTCAAGAGCTCCAATTCCCTATCAAACGTACGTCTCGTTACACAGTTTTGCCTGCCTGTTATTAAATACAGCTGTGGACGTTTTTCTTTCCTTTGGCGAATAGTTTGGAACAGCTATGGAAGACTACGATGTATGCTGCCTCGTCTACGGTGGAAAATACGTAGAAGATTCGTCGCCCGACGTCAAGTGGGCCCTCGAAGCCACAGCGAGTCGACCAGCATAGCGGCCGTACAACATACGAGTATACACATATACACTGAAGAACCAAAATAAGTGGTACAGGCGTGCGCATGCAAACAACAGAGGTATGGAACCAATCAGAGTAACGCGATGCGGTCGGCAGCTAGATCGGTTACTGCTGCTACAATGGCAGGTTATCAAGATTTAAGTGAGTTTTAACGTGGTGTTATAGTCGGCGCCCGAGAGATGATGGGACGTAGCATCTCCGAGGTAGTCATAACATTTTGATGTTCGCGTACGACCATTTCACGATTGTACCGGGAATATCGGGAATCCGGTAAAACATCACATCTTCGACATCGCTGCGGGCCGAAAAAAGATCGTGAAAGAACGGGACAAACGACGACTGACGAGAATCATTAAACGTGATAGATGTGCAACCCTTTCTCAAATTAGCGCAGATTGGATTTGTGGACTGCCCTGCAGGATTCTTGGTGTGGATTGCCTCCTGCACACTTTCAGACATTAGTCGAGTCCATGCCACGATATAAGGCAGGTGTACCATTTTTTTTGGCTCTTCAGTGTATATATAAAATAGTTACATGAGCATTTTTTTTAAATAACTTTGTTTTTTAAGTATTAGATCAAATTTTGTTTTTGACAAACTATAATAGCTCTTTATTTCATTATTATATTATGTTATGGCCATGTCTATATCGTCGATGCCATGTTTTGGCGTGAGCCTCACATCACAAGAACGATGAAAAGGCTGGCAATAAGATTAAGCCATTCTAGAAACTGCCAAAACGGCGGATAAAAACTATTTCATCTCAAGATGATGAAATATTCCAAAAGTTAGTAAAGTATGATGACTGCATGCTGTATGGCGAGAATACGAAGAAGAAGGAAGTTACCTGAGCGGAAACCTATATATATACCAAGGTATGCTCCAGACTTCGTGGTCTCGCGTTACTGCTCGATACATAGACCGAAAGTCGAGAAGGCATATAATAACTAACAAATGACGTTTTTCAGTTTATTTATTGGAAATTAAGAATTTACACAATATTATGTACGTAAAGAATGAATAAAAATCAAGAAAAATATTTGTTAGCGAGAAACTTAAAATAAACACATAAATATTTTAAAATAACAAAATTTTCAGATGATAGAGTTTGTTTTACAACTTCAAAGTGAATAAACAAAAATATTAAGCATATCTAGAGCACGTTCCAATGGTAAAAAAAAAACATTCTTGGCGAAATACAAATAAATAATAAAAGTATGAACAGAATTACATAGACACGAAACAAGTGCCAACAAAACTGGCACAGCATTTATATCCGCTCGTCACAACCCCAATTTCGTAATAGTTGACGAACTCTGACGAACCATGAGATAATTCGTTTTCGGTCAGTCGTTCTAGCGGGCAGTCCTGTTAAACCATGGGAACATCAGTCAGCCAGGGTTGTCTGCACTATAAAATACGAGTTTCTCATTTTAAAATTAAGTCTGGGGGGCAATTACCTAAAAGTATGACAATGACAGGAGAGTGTGTTTGTGTCGGGGTCAGTCGGCGAGCGGCCCGGGAGTGGGTTAATGACGCCCACAGCTGCAGACGTGCCGAGTCATTCTCTCCTCGGCAAGCGCACCGCCGGCCTAGGGCCGCGAGATTCGAGTGTTTTCTCAATTACGCTGATGGCGACGAGGTTACTTGCATGTCCGGACGCATTAAACATCCCCGGCCGGGGGACCACCCAGGGTACTGGCAGCGCCACGGACTACCGCAAGGGGCCGATTCCTCCGCCAGACCATGACACTTCGCTTTCCTCGTCGGCACAGCGAGATGCGCCGCCGTACGTCACGTCTTAGGAGCTGCGTGCCTTAAGGCCCTCGTCTACCTGGAACTTTTTCCCACGTTTAGGCCGAGAAGCGCGGGAGCGATAAGGGCGACACTGCCACGCGCATCAAGTACGCCATCGCCGCTAAGCGCAAGGCTCTGAACTGGCGTGCAGTGTTCTCGTCGTGCTGCGTGTACCTATGGGACTTTCAGCGGTGACCATATTATTTTATTAGTGGGAAGTCTTTAGGAAGGTTCAGTGCAGGCCCCTATAGTAGTTTTGTATGTATCTGATGCGTGCATTTTGAGCTACAGCGTCTTGGAAAGACCGTTTTTAGCGGTTTTGGAGTACTCTGAATTGATGTTTCTAACGTACGTGATATTTTGAAAGTACTTAACAGCTCTCGTCTGAAGTGTGTGTTCTTTTCGTAGATCAGCACGTTGGACGCACGCTTAATAGTTTCGTTGAAAAACGTGTATTTGGAAAACTCTGCAACGCAGTTCAAGCGCCAGGTAGACGGGCGCCTTAAGGTCCCCGCCCGCCCGCCTGCCTGCCTGCCTGTACCGTTTCCCCCCACCACTCTTTTCTGGTCGAGAAGTGCGAGAGCTATAAGGGTCACACTGGCACGCGCTACAAGTGCGCCATCGCCGCTACGCGCAGGGCTCCGAGCTGGCGTGCAGTGTTCTCGTAGTGCTGCGTCTACCCATGGCACTTTCAGCGGTGTTATCGATGTTATCGATGAAAATTCTCTAGCAGTGTTCAACACAGGCTCTTGCCGTAGTTTGACTCGTGTCCGGCTAGTATGTTTTAAGATATAGCCGTCTGAGAAAGCACGTTTTTAACTATATTGGATGGCTACAAAATATTTAGG
This sequence comes from Clitarchus hookeri, assembly GCA_002778355.1. NCBI lineage: Eukaryota > Metazoa > Arthropoda > Insecta > Phasmatodea > Phasmatidae > Clitarchus > Clitarchus hookeri. Next base: position 49,327 of record NQII01007271.1, on the reverse strand, counting down.
TAATGCTTGGTAACTGCAAAGTACCATTCCGTCCTCGTCTGTGGCACGATGTCTTGTCATAGGTTAACATACTGAGGGTAGGTTTGGTAATAGTTTCGTCAAAAAAACCAGGATTTCAAACACACAGCAACGCAGTTCAGGCTTCAGGCGGGCGGAACCATTAACGGCTACACACTCAAAACCGTTAAGTTGTATTGCATGATTCACTGCAAAAAAAAACCAGGAGACAAGTGACGAAAGAAAAATTCTGTAAACAAGCTTCAGGTTAGCGGCAACCAAACTTCTGTGCCAGAAACAGAATGTTCTGTTAGCCTATCACAGTGCTGCTTGTTGTTCTGTTAGCCTATCACAGTGCTGCTTTTTGCGGATACAATCCAGGTATTGTTGAAGTTCTGTTGAAGTGATTATCTGGTCTGTAGGAGGACGAGAATGCTCTTGTTGTAGGAACTATGTTCATCGTTGCAGGTACAATCACAGAACATACCACTACATAAAGTTATGTTGCAGTTTCTATATACGTTAACAATATGTGTTTTGGTATCAACAACCAATCTGATCGCTGTGTCTGTATTATCAGTCTAGTTGGCTATGGGTACAGAAATTTGGTTCCTACAACCCGTTCAAAACCGCAACGAAACGCAAATTTATAGTTACAATGTTTAACATTTCCGCATGTTCACGAAAGTGTACACCGTTAAGGTAAATGGTGCATGACAGCCATATATTTAACAAATTTTTTTCACATATATTTCAGGCGATTTTTCGAAATTTTCGGAAACCAGCCATAAATTGTAATTTTGAACACCTTAACTTGCCAGATATTTGCTGTCCCTTTATTATACTCCGAGCACTACTAGAAGAAAAAGAAAGAATATCTCATTTAATTTCTTCCATCAGTGCTTTCAGAATAATAAACGTATAGAATATCTAGAGATGTAAGTTGTCCATAATTATTATTTATGCCCTGTTGTGCCAGACATTTTGATAAACCCCTTGAAAAATAACATATGACCAAAATCGTGTAAATATGCCGCTTTCGTGCACCATTCCCCTTGAGGTTCGTTTTACAACGCATTGCAGAGCAGATAAGTCAGTACAGTGATACGAAATGGCTTGGCGGTTTCTTTGACGTGAGCGCAGCCTTCGCTGATTGGCTGCGCAGGACTTTCGGAACGGGCTACGGAAAGTCCCCTGTCGGGTGGGTTGCCGACCGGGGAATATGTTACCGGACGCTGATTGGTGAACGACGTTCCACCATTTTTCTGGGAAATGACGCCATTTTGTTGACGTGTGCTGCTTGAGTTAGCGGTGTAAGCGGCGTTTCGCCTCTGTATTCATGAAACTACTCTGTGGCAAGGTATGCAATATATATATAGGTAATATATGCATAGGCTATTCATGGTAAAGTGAGCACTTTTGAAAACCCTCTCATTTGGAATAATAGTCAATAAACATATTTTATTGTCGCCTCAGATGTTAACTTCCGAGTTTGGTGGAATATACACACTCAAGATATTACTTTAATGGTAATATTTATTAAAAAAAGATGGTTAAAGGATAAAAAAATGGCTGAAAGGAAAAATTAACTAGGACCTACAAAGTGCTCACTTTACTGTGAACAGCATAAAGTTGTTGTAAAGTGAGCGAGTTAAATGAGTGAAGAGGTTTGGGCGGCTCTTAACATCGAGGCTTGGAGAGTCGATGAGGGTGAAGCGAGGCGAGTGTGGAGCAGCGCCGGAATGCAAGGGCGGGGAACACAGGAGATCCCCAAAAAAAACCCGCCGACCAGCGGCATCGCCCGGCACGATACCCACGTGCGAAATTCCGGAAGTGACCCCACCGGGAATCAAACCCAGTTCGCCTAGGTGGGAGGCGAGTAGTCTAACAAATAAACCACTTGTTCATAAAGTTCGCAAAAGTATATATTTTTGGGCTTTCCCTTTCTTAATTGTTTCGTGTCGTCTTCTTAAAAACCTGCGGACTTAACTCGATGCATTTCGAGATAATTTTTGTCCTGCGCCTTTTATGTTGCAATTCCANCCCAGTTCGCCTAGGTGGGAGGCGAGTAGTCTAACAAATAAACCACTTGTTCATAAAGTTCGCAAAAGTATATATTTGGGCTTTCCCTTTCTTAATTGTTTCGTGTCGTCTTCTTAAAAACCTGCGGACTTAACTCGATGCATTTCGAGATAATTTTTGTCCTGCGCCTTTTATGTTGCAATTCCTGAGCCTAGTGCGACCAAAGACAGATCGAGAATATTTTCATGAAAAGAAACGCCCTACCATTTCGCTCCTGTATGGTTAGCTATTCTGTAGTTGTGGAATGCCTACGGTTTATTTTACTTAAGTTAGTTAATAAAAGAGATTCCTTATGGCAGAGTTTGGCACAGGTCAGATTATCGCAGTAATGTGCGTTGGTGTTTGAAAAGGGGGCACAGTCTACCTGATGCTTAAAGTACCTTGCCGGTTGTTTGAAATACACCCCCCCCCCAACCTACCAAAACTATTAAACATGCGTCCAATGTGCTGATCTACGAAAAGAACACACACTTCAGAAGAGGGAGGTTGAGTGCTTTCAAGACATCACGCACATTAGAAACACCATTTCAGAACACTTCAAGACAGAATAAAAACGGCTTTTTCGAAGCGCTGTAACTCAACATAAATGCGCCATACACAAACAAAACTACTCAAAGGTACCGCAGTTAACCTTCGTATGGACATACCAACAATAAAATAATTGGGTCACCCATGAAAGTCCAACAGGTAAAGGTAGCACGACGGGAACATGACACGCCAGTTGACAGCCTTGCGCTTAGTGGCGATGGCGCACTAGATGTGCGCAACAGTGTCGCCCTTATTGCCCCCGCGCTTATCGGCATCAAACGCGGAAAAAGTTACAGGAAGCGGAAGTCTTAATCTGACAATAAAAATAAGTATTTCTTTCTATCATGTGTTTAAAAGTTGGTTTTCTTCGAATTGTGATATTGTACTTGGCCGTGATAAAATATTAAGAGCTAACTTTGTTTTCTAGCTGTTATGCAACGGACTCCAGTGGTGCTTAAAACGATAAACGATATAAAATTCAATTATTTTTGACATACAGCTTTCGTAAACACGCTCATGTTGCTACGAAAAGTTAGGAATTTAAGGGAGGAACAACGATATATGCAAGGAAAAGGAATGTTTCGATTTCATGTAGCATATAAATAGTTAGGAATAGTATGTTCGAGCACACATGGCATCATGCAGAGGCCAAAGGCCTAGCCATTATCTTGGATCCGCCATCTTGGATGATCTTTTACGTTGACCTCAAAATTTCCCTTTTTTCCCTCAAAAACGGACAAAATTACAAGAATTTATCCCAAAATGTCGCATTTTTCCTTAAAATTTCTCACAAAAAAATGTGCTTAGCATAATGCGGCTGGGTATCAGCAGAATCCAGCGGAATCCGGTGGAAATTGTGAAAATGCTCGCCGGATTCTGCAATTATTTTCAAGCATGCTCTGTCATTCCATGCCAACACCATTCACCTTGTCTGAAGAATGTTTGAGTTCATTGCCCTACCATGCAACATCATGCACTACCTTGTTACAAGCATATATTCTACGACCTACCTCAAGTAAGCAAATGCAAGGGCCACAATACCAATCATGCACACCACCTATATGTTAATTGTGCATATACTAGTCACATGTATGCTAATCGCGCATGTGTCAATAACACCGCCATCTTGCCTGATGAAGATGCCCCCGTCTTCAGCCACAAAGATCTTATGATTTTTTCTGCAATTTAAATATTTCTAAAAAAATTGCTATTCTTTTTTTAAGCAGTAGATTTTGTTTGAGATGGTGGTCAAAGGTCAAGGTTGCTTGTCATGGTTCCTGCTATTGTGAGTGGGGTAAATGCATTTTCTCGGAGTGTTCCCATGATTGTTTTATAAACAAAGCATAGCTTTTTCCCTTCATCCCTAGCGTATATGTTGCCTGAAATGGTGGTCAAAGGTCAAGGTTGCATGACATAATGGTTCCTGCTGTTGCAGGCGGGGCAAATGGATTTTATCAGAGTGTTGGCATGCTTATTATAAATACTTAAAACTAACTTCATGTATATAATATTTAAAACTTAATAACATTTTACCATGCGTTGTATAAATTAATTATTCCTGTAAAGTGAAATGCATGTGTGACTCGGCTGGCCAGCCACTCTGGAGCCTGACTCGACTCACGACTAGTGTATGTACTGCCCCTTCGACTCGTTGAGACCTGCACAGTGCCTACACCGTCGGTCAACCACCTGGCTACCTTACAGTTCTCGAGATGTTGGTTGATCACACCATGTCGAACAGGGTGGATGCATTCCGCCGCAGTTTCTACAAAATATACGAACGACCTACCACCCACCATTCCTGCCAAAATATTTCATCCATACTTTCAAGACAATATAACACAACCTTTAGCTATCTTGTAATGCATTTTCAAAAATATTGCTTCTAATAAATGGTGCACTACACCAATCATATTGTAGCAGTTCGTAGGGCAGGCCTTTCGTACATGTACACTTTACACACATTTAGTTATCTCTTAAAAGTCTTGCCACAACTGCAACATTGTTAAACCAGCTAATGATAGAATAATCCAATAAGTCATGCATATAGACATATGCTCAGTGCTCGATTTGACACCATCAGAGGCCTGCATCACATTCAACCAGATAAGAACTCATAAACCCAGACTACTGTCAAACTGACTCCTGCCGAGAACGAATAACGTTTGAGCTTTTACCTACGTCATTCAGCTGCCTGTATATACATATTCAAACCTACCACCGGTAACTAGGAGGAAAGTAGTTTTTTTTACTTGCATTTGAAGTATCTCGCAATAACTAATAAAATGTATATAACATTTTCGTAGAGCCTTTATACCTTTAATAACCTAATATTTATTCGTAAAAAAAAAGTCCATTAATTTCTCATATTTCTTTTCTAAATTACATTCTAATTTTCACATAAATTTTAGCCCATGACTATACTAAGCATGTACATACATATATTTAAAGTTCTTATATCATCACATTTACAGATATTTGTACGAATTAAGGCACTATGTAGGACCTTCAGAAAAAGTGTACATTTAATGCTTAAATGAATAACATCTTCGATGTACATGTGCTTCAGATTAGTCTTATTCGTTTCTCCCGAACAGCTTAATATAATCAGGAATTAAATTAAAAGAATAACCAGAAGTTATGTGTATACTTAAAATTTATATTACAAACATGTAAAACACATAATAATAGTTACATGCTCAACTTATTCTTCATTTGACCAAAAAATTATGATGTCTGATTTTGTAGAACAATTCCTACTGTTAGCATTCAAGTTACTCATATTTGCATATACCACACCTCACTTATCACATGGGTAAGTCTTGAAAGCGATGGTGAATGGACAGTTACTATCTTCATGTCGTCTGACATTACGCCTCTTAGTAAATGTCTTGTCACAATACTTGCGCTCACTTCCTGATGAACAACAAAAACATTGTCTTTGCTCTTCTTGCTATGTCTCTTAAAGCTATCACTGCAGGTAACGACCTTGTCACAGTTATCACAAAGATGAGTCTTGTAGGCGTTGGTGAATGGGTAGTTACTATCATCATGTTGTCTTACACTAGAGCTGCAAAATGTATTGCTGCAATCCTTGCACTCGCTACTCGATGAACAACAAACATTGCCTTTGCACTTATTTCTGTTCCTTTACAGGATATCACTGCGGGCAAACACCGCATCGCAGTTATCGCAGTGGTAAGTCTTGTATGCAACGCTGAACACGTAATCGCTACCTACATGTCGCAGTTTATTACAGCTCTTAATAAAAGTATTTCCGCAGTAGTGACATTGTTCCCGTGATGCATGTAGCGAATCCCCAAGGTCCCTTGCTGCTGACGGCTCAGACAGTGTAACAGATGGTAAGCCTTCAACCATCGATTCCATCTTCATACTGTAACAGCGTACGCGATCAAGGTAGACGAATGTAGCTTTACCTATCTGCTTCCCACCACACTCGACGACGAAGTGACAATAATTTTTGCATTATGCTCGCTGTATACTATTCACCCAACATGGCCGTTTGCATTGCCTGTCTCGGGTTACCGTAGTATATGACTGCTGGAAGTTGACCATTCGACCACTCATCTTCTTTATAGTCGTTCATCTTTCAGCATTTGAGATGCCTTGTTTTTTTATGCTACTGCAACTCTCTCCCGATGTGTATTGTACTAGACCCTGGAATGTGGTGTGTCTATAACAGTAGCACAATCCTGAAAACACTCAAGGCATAGGAGACAGCTCGGAATATCTTCGTCCTGTTGCAGATATGCATGTAGGTGTTTTAAGACGGATTATAACTCATGTCTTGCATATATAAGAAGGAATTATTTAGGCAGGTATGCAAGCTCAACATCTTTGTAGAGTGCTGCAAGTGATTTAAGCTTTCCATACCTTATGAGAGCTGATAAAATGTTCTGACCTGAAGAACAGCATGTCGTCATTTTTACGACGTCCTCTCGACGGGAGAAAGAAGTTATGTACGATATGTGGCGGTACGAAATGCTTTTATAAACCTAAAAGTACGGCATCATATACACTGAATTTAGCTGTACAAGTCAGAAAACTGCTGTCACTGACTAGTGAGATGAGATGCCAGAACGCCGTTCGCCAATCAACGCTCGGTAACTTATCCACTTGCTGGCAGCCTAACCAGTAGGGAATAATTCGCATCATGCGGTAGCCAATATGGCACAAGGACAAGAACAGAGCTTTGCAAAGTCAATCGGCGAACGGGTTCGCTCACATAAAAGGAAACATCACATTTAGTTTCTGTGTACTATTCTCTCTGTTGGTATTGGTTGGTACTGCTGACAAAGCAATGTGTTTTGATAGTGCTGAGAGTAAAAAATAATGCGCGGGCCGTGACCTCATTGTTGCTAGCCAGTTGCTTGACCTACGTTGGGAGAAATGAAGTGTTCTGTTATTGCTGTTTGAAGAGTCTGCGAGTACCCCATGACTATTTAAATTAACCGTTGCTAGATTAGTATGACTGCATTTAGCACATGTCAAGGTAATGTGGCACACATCATTTCCCCTGAGCTGATTTTTTTATTCGCCTCGGTACAATGTGTTAATTTGTGAGACAGTTTATGTTCATATACGAACTATGTCAATGACATACGGAGAAGCGGGGCGGGAGGTAATGATTGAATGCAGCCCTTCGTATTATAGTTTGAAGGAGGTTCGATCCACCACTAAATATTCGTTTGTTTAAACTAATGGTAAATTGTACACGGAAAGTTCCATCGTTGTACAAGGTTTTTTTCTTATGATAACCTAACTGTGTATAATTTTAGCTGTAGTAAAAGTGTTCGTGTTTTTTATATGATGCGATCACACTTGGTTAAAATAAAATCACGAATGTCCTATACGCTTTTTCAACGTCTTTGTTGTATAAAATTATTACTTGTATATATTGTATGTAAATAAAAAAAATTTATTTTTCAGATTTTTTTAAACACGTAAGGAAACGAATTTTCAAAATATTTTATCCACTATAGGTACGTTGTAATGAATGTTGCTGTCTTCAGTACAAATTTACCTAATTACAACAAAATGTGAACACAATATAAGTACATGGTAAAGACTATAAAATTTATTATAGCGTATAACGTAATTTGTGATGACATATACGAATCAGTTCTGAAAACATGTTTCCTTTACTTAAATGCTTTACAAATGGATGGCAATTATGATTATGAAAAACTTAAGGAATAGTGAAACATAGCGGTCTGTTTTAAGTCTTGAGTATTAGCTATACGTAGGGGCAGTGACTTTTCCCGAAAAGATTTCGAGACAAGATACAGTCCAAAGCACTGTACGGTCATCCAGCTTCTTTGATTGGCTAAAAAATGTTCTGGCCCGTGTTAACAGTTTGCGCACGAATCACGAAGGTTCAGTGTCGGAGTTACTTAGTCCTGAGTGACTTGGTCAAAGTTGGACACGGAACCAGCAGCCAATGGAGGTATAACAACAGCTGAGGTGTGCAGCCGAGGTGTGTATATAGTATTGAAGTCTACTGTGTGCTCCAATTTTTACGCGAAAAGTCACTGGCCCTAGCTATACCTAGTGTGAATTTGATGGCTACATCTCAATAAGTGTCTTAATTACGGATAACTATGCTTATAAAAGGGTATAAGGCATAATGGACCATATCACATTGGTTAGGCATTGTATAACTCCGATATGGTAGGCAATAAAATTTATCTATCTCCACAAGTTGCTGAAAAACGAGCAACTCTGTCAAATTGGTGGGGTTGACAGGAACAAACTATGCTTATAACGTGAGTTGAGGTTAGGCGACAAACATCCTGTATTCTCGAAACGAGCAGGTTACGTATACTGGCAACAATTACTTTTAAAAAAACNGTATTCTCGAAACGAGCTGGTTACGTATAATGGCAACAATTACTTTAAAAAAAATAATAGCATACATATATCTTTAGAAAATTCAAAATGGTGCCGAACATGGTCGAATAATGAGTGTTCTTGTTGCCACATTAGTTTTAGTGCAGCTACCTTATGTCGCGGCATGGTAGACAATCAAATGGACCTCCCTCTTGACGGGCTGTTGAGATCACACAGAACTGGTCAGCAGTATAAAGGTTCCTCTATGTATCCATTGCTAGTAACAAAATCTTACTGAAATTGTATCATCTTAAATTATGTCATGTTATCCACCCTGTCTCTCACAGCCCTATTATCTGGCTTGTCCTAAACTTTAGCACGTAATCGCATATACCGATCCGATTTCATATTCGTGCCTCCTTCAGCATACGTCTTTGTGCATACGTTACACGATATGCTTAGATTTCCAAGTTTTTAAAACCATAAATTAAATACATAACTATTATTTATAAAATTATGCATAATCAATTGTTGTGATGTCGTATTCGTATTTACCTTTACAATGAGCGTCTGTAAGTATATCATAAGATATATTTTCATTTGCAAATTTTTAAAACCATAAACAAGATAAATTTATATTATATACATAACTTCTATTTTTAAATATGTGCATAAACATAGGTTGTGACCTTATGTATGAATTAGTCTTGAATAGTCATGTTCGTGAAATATAGTACTTCAAAACATACGTTCAAAAAATTCTTACTCCAAATACACGTCTATAAAAATCTAGTATGGAAATGTATGAGTGAAATAAGAAACGTTAGAATTAGTGTTAATAATTTCTTATGCCGTATTTAAATTATTCTCAAAGAAATGGCCCGTTATGTGGTACATGTAATATATCAATTCTGGATGTTATGTGAAAAACAAATATTAACTTAATCGATGCGTGTGTGAAGTGATAAATATTTTCATATGAGCGTTCATGAGCTAAGAACTGTAAATAAGAATATGTAGAAAAATGTTAAATGCTTAGAATTATTATTAAGATTAAATTAATCAGTATTGTACATTGTATAGGTGAATAATATTTTTTCATTGGATTTTAACCTTTATGTCGGTGTACATAAAGTCAAATTTCTTCTTTTACTAATTTCTAAAAACCATACCCTCCCAAGTAATAAATTCAGCAAAATTTTTTAAATTAGATTTTCGACTCATATGACTAGGTAAATCTTGAAATTTTACTCATTATAAATAAAAAAAACCACCCAGACTATCCTCAATCAAACATGGATCGATAAATACATATATTGATATATTTTGTTCTTATATCGGTGTGCGCGTGTGTGTGGATGTAGGGTTGACTGAGATGTCAACTGCCGGTATCCAAACAGTTTTTCAGTAACAAAAACGTTCAGGACTACTATATTTTTCTTTTAAGTATTTACAACTCTATTTTTAGTGCTCTCAGGCACATTTCTTAGTATGTTTGGAAAAAATACCTATTGATTGTAAGGTATGCAACTTATGTGAAGTTTTTTACAAACTAGATTTGTCACCACAAGAGTCCATACATAAGCTGCTTGCCAACATACTTTGATATCCTTCAGTCATAGGTATTCCTTCAAAATCCAATATGGCGTCGGGGGTTAGACACACGCAATAGCTGTTTCTAATATCACAGTTCAATTTTCCTTTAAAATACATGCCTGTAGACATGCAACACAATGTGTTACGTCACTAAGTATTAAAGCTTAAAATTTAATATATACAATTTGTATTCATAAATATATTGTTACCCATCATCGTATTTGAACTAATAAACTACATGACTTTGATCTAGGTAATGGGCGAAACCTATAAAATAAATTTTGTAACTATAACTACGGGGGTTGGAAAATGGTGGCCATTTATGGTCGTCAAAATAGCTTACGGCATAATACATTTTTCATCTCGGATAGACTTTCTCTGGTCTGATACGTTCCAATATTCACATTCCTAACTCCGGCTGTCGTTGAATGGTGTCCATCTGTGCCTCTAAGTTCGTAGATGTCTGATATATGCATAATGCACTTAGAACACTTTCTGAGGTAAGGCAACCACTGTGCTGTATTCGTGGCTCGGGCTATGAAAAACCTAAGAGCAATAATTATGCCTACCAAATTCAATGTGGTATCGCATACATGCGAGTAATCAATTTTTATGGCGTCACAATAGCATTAAACTCGAAAACACGAGTCCGTAAATATATATCACTTGGTATATTTACGTACACAATTCTATGCTTATAAAATTCAATGTGGTACTGGTCATTGCTTCATTATCTAGTTTTCTGACATAATATTCAAATTCTCTTCGAAAATACGAATCCGTTGACGTGCTGATCGATGTTCTAATTTAAATTAAGTAAAAATGTATTTATTTATATACATAAATTTATTTATAAAATCATGCTTTTCATAATCTATGGTTGTGGCATCATATACTACAAATGAGTCTTGGAAATACAAATACTGTACATGCATACATTGCTCGGCTTAATTTTTTCTGTAAGTTTTAAAAGTGAAATAATATATAATACATACATTAAATACATAACCTTTATTTATAAAATTCTGTAATTGTATAATTGATTAATGTTAGATTATAATCAAATTATTTTTGAAAATACAACGCATAGACAGGTCGCTCGATACCCTTTTGTCTTTAAATTTAAAAAGTAACCTCTTGTTTATAAAATTATGCACTTGAAGAGCCTTGTCAACATGACTATTGTATAAGTAACAGGTTATTTTTATATTTACATCATTTAGACATGTACTGGCACCAATGTCCTGGTAGCTCAGTCAAGAAATGGTGTTCAACTATGTTTATAAGAGTGTTTGTGTTATAATATATCTTGCGGCCCTTTTCGTTATCGGGAGTGAGGCCTATATTCTGAATTTGGTGACAATATCATAAAGAGTTCGGAAATTACAACCAACTATGCTTAAAAGTGGGTTTAGGCCACACTTACCCTTGCAGTCCTTCTCGTCGTTGGGGGAGATTATCTATGTTATGAATTTGGTGGTTGTATGTTATTGTAGTTTTGTGGTGGGAATCCAAGATGGCGAGAGACGAAGGCAAGATGGCGGTGAGATTGACGTGTGCACGATTAGCATAAGTGTGATTAGTATATGTACAATTAGCATATGTGTGTGCGTGATTGGTATTGCTATCCTTAAGATATGCATACTTGACATATGTCGTAGAACATATTCTTGTAACAAGGTAGTGCATGAAATTACATGGCAGAGCAGTGAACTCGAACATTCTTCAGACAAGGTGGATGGTGCTGGCATGGAGTGACAGAGCGTGNAATTACATGGCAGAGCAGTGAACTCGAACATTCTTCAGACAAGGTGGATGGTGCTGGCATGGAGTGACAGAGCGTGTTTGTAAACAATTGCAAATCCGGCGGACATTTTCTCAATTTCCACCGGATTCCGTCGGTTCCTCCAAGTACCCAGCTGCATTGTGCCAAACACATTTTGTGTTTGGGGGAAAAGGGAAACTTTTGGAAAATTCTGGTGATTTTGTCCGTTTTTGAGGGAAAAAAGATAATTTTTGACGTCAAGGTCAAAGGTCATCCAAGATGGCGACTAGGCCTTTGGCTTCTGCATGATGCGAAGTGTGCTCAGACATACTGATTCTAACTACTCATATAAACAGATTGTGTAATCCAACGTTTATCTAAATAGAGTATCTCGACAGAATATTACACTACGTGTGGATATATTTCGTTAAATATCCTCTGTAATGCGAATAACAAAGTTTACCTATACGTATGTTCCAACAAATTAAAAATCATATATTTTAAAAGATTACATTCATTCTATGAAAATTGGAAAAATCCCCATTTGTGTAGGGGCCGTGGCGGTACAGTGGTTAAACTACTCACCTCCCATCAAGGCAAACCTGGTTCGATTCCCGGCGTGGTCGCTATCGGATTTTCACATGTGGGAATCGTGTCGGCGATGCCGCTGGTCGGCGATGCCGCTGTTCGGCGATGCCGCTGTTCGGCTGGGGTCACACCCCCCCCCCCACTCTAAATGCTTCATATTCATCTCGCTTCACCCCTATCGTCTTTCAAGACCTTGATGTTAAGAGGCGCCCATATCTCTTCACTAACTCAGACCTAGCAAGTGTAGTCTAACAATACATGTTCTAGAACATGTGCCAAGCAATGCCACTTGCATAGCGCCACCTGTTTTTTCGCGAAAAGATTTACCCGGGTGGTAGACTTCAGTATCCTATGTGCACTTCTGCAGTCTTCATTTGAATTTTGGCCACTTCTATATGTGTGAAAACACACTGTAACACGAATGAGCCAATCAGAATTAAGTTTCTCCGATTACTGACCGTCCGTGATTCGCGGGCAGACATATAGGACGCGTTAGAATTCAAATTACTCAATCACGATAGTTGTTAACTAGTGCGTTGGAACACAACTTGTCCTGAAATCTTTTCGTGAAAACAGGTGCCCCTACCTATGCCTTGTAGACGCACAAAAAAAAGTATAATATTTATGATGCAAGTAACGGCGAAAATTCCGTATATCCAAGATGGCGTGGGCTTACATCCCCATTAATATAACAGAGCGAAAGAGCTGCTTATTCTGCGAACTCCAGCCACAAACTTCAGCAAAATGGCACCACATACAAGCAAAACATTTTTGAATGTCGTTCGCCATTCCGCGCCTGGAGCTTATAGTGAAATCCTAAGGAGAATGTAATGCGTAGAAGTACAAAATGTGTCGTGCGAGTCGGCAGAGTCCATTGCCACGTAAGGAAGGGGTGGGGTTGTTCAGTTCAGTAGTGACAGTGACCGAGTGAGTTTGAGCGAGACAGCTGCTCCGGTTGTGCATATTACTTGTCGAAGAAACATAAGTCGCGCAGCGCGGTTTTAACAGCGTGGTAGTATAGAGTAATGTTGTAAGTTTGGTGTGTATAGCCGCAGCAGTGTCGCGTGGTTTCCCTCCCTCCAGCGGCGAGCGTTTGCGAGACCACTCCCCTACACTGCCTCCCTACGTTCCATCCCTCTAAGGGGCGCGAAGATTATTTTCTCTTTTGAACTTTACTGTAACCTACTTGTCAGCTGGCAGTCGAGACAGCAGAGAACCTTCCGCTAAATGCGGCAGCCAATAAGTCACAACAGCCAGTTCTCTGAGCCTCGTGCAGCCAATCAGAGGATGGGTACGCCCACGTTAAAAGGAACCGCGGCGGAGGTTCGTCTGAGTGACGGCCGGAAGTCGGGCATGAAGAGAGAGCTGTGAAGGAGGGCGAGGTAATGTAGTGGCTGTGTGCAACTGTGCGGCTGTCCCGCGAGGGCATGGAGGTAATGGAAGGTTAGGAGGCACATGAATATGTAGGACGCCTCGCCGAGGGACACCGCCGCCGATCAGGAAGATGACTGATGACCCCCGCGGGAGCCCTCAGTCGAGCCGCGTCCTCCAGCCGCACTTACGTCGCCTCCTCTACCGCCCAGTGCCACACAGTGGGTGGGTACCTACGTCGCCTCCTCTACCACCCAGTGCCACACAGTGGGTATGTACGTCGCCTCCTCTACCACCCAGTGCCACACAGTGGGTATCTACGTCGCCTCCTCTACTGCCTAGTGCCACAAAGTGGGTAATTACATAGCCTCCTCTTCCGCCCAGTGCCACACAGTGGGTATCTACGTCCCCTCCTCTACCGCCCAGTGCCACACAGTGGGCATCTATGTCGCCTCCTCTACCACCCATTACCACACAGTGGGTATCTACGTAGCCTCCTCCACTACCTAGTGCCACACAGTGGGTACCTACGTCGACTCCTGTACCGCCTAGTGCCACACAGTGGGTAGCTACGTCGCCTCCTCTACCGCCCAGTGCCACAAAGTGGGTATGTACGTCGCCTCCTCTACCACCCAGTGCCACACAGTGGGTATCCACGTCGCCTCCTCTACCACCCAGTGCCACACAGTGGGTATCTACGTCGCCTCCTCTACTGCCTAGTGCCACAAAGTGGGTAATTACATAGCCTCCTCTTCCGCCCAGTGCCACACAGTGGGTATCTACGTCCCCTCCTCTACCGCCCAGTGCCACACAGTGGGCATCTATGTCGCCTCCTCTACCACCCATTACCACACAGTGGGTATCTACGTAGCCTCCTCCACTACCTAGTGCCACACAGTGGGTACCTACGTCGACTCCTGTACCGCCTAGTGCCACACAGTGGGTAGCTACGTCGCCTCCTCTACCGCCCAGTGCCACAAAGTGGGTATGTACGTCGCCTCCTCTACCACCCAGTGCCACACAGTGGGTATCTACGTCGCCTCCTCTACTGCCTAGTGCCACAAAGTGGGTAATTACATAGCCTCCTCTTCCGCCCAGTGCCACACAGTGGGTATCTACGTCCCCTCCTCTACCGCCCAGTGCCACACAGTGGGCATCTATGTCGCCTCCTCTACCACCCATTACCACACAGTGGGTATCTACGTAGCCTCCTCCACTACCTAGTGCCACACAGTGGGTACCTACGTCGACTCCTGTACCGCCTAGTGCCACACAGTGGGTAGCTACGTCGCCTCTTCTACCGCCCAGTACCACACAGTGGGTATCTATGTCGCCTCCTCTACCACACAGTGGGTATCTGCGTCGCCTCCTCTACCGCCCAGTTCTACACAGTTGGTACCTACACTGAGGCGAAGCGACGTCGCGGTTCCTTTGATGTGGGCGCACCCACTCTCTTTCCGTCTGCGCGAGGCTCTGGGAACTGGCCTTGTGTTTCATTGGCTCCTGCATGTTGCGGAAGGTTACCCATTGGCTGGGTTGCAGGCTGGCGAGTAAGTCTACCAGGGTGCTGATTGGCNCTCCTGCATGTTGCGGAAGGTTACCCATTGGCTGGGTTGCAGGCTGGCGAGTAAGTCTACCAGGGTGCTGATTGGCTAACGGAGCTCCTACATGTTTCTAGTCAGTGTGCGTATGCGAGTTGATTTAACGTTAACAGCCGCTGTATCTCATATGTATCCCTAATTATTGTGTACCATTAACCACTTGGTTTAACGTCAGCTTCAGAACTAACAACTATACGTAGAGATGATGGCTTATTGCTGGAAAAGTTTACTGTTTGCTAGGATTCGACGTACTNCTCCTGCATGTTGCGGAAGGTTACCCATTGGCTGGGTTGCAGGCTGGCGAGTAAGTCTACCAGGGTGCTGATTGGCGAACGGAGCTCCTACATGTTTCTAGTCAGTGTGCGTATGCGAGTTGATTTAACGTTAACAGCCGCTGTTTCTCATATGTATCCCTAATTATTTTGTACCATTAACCACTTGGTTTAACGTCAGCTGCAGAACTAACAACTATACGTAGAGATGATGGCTTATTGCTGGAAAAGTTTACTGTTTGCTAGGATTCGACGTACTNTCAGAACTAACAACTATACGTAGAGATGATGGCTTATTGCTGGAAAAGTTTACTGTTTGCTAGGATTCGACGTACTGTTCATACGTTCAACAGTTTTCTTTCCTAATTGGACGTCGGGCATGTATAAGGCTAATACCCCATTTCACTGGGCCAGTGAGGATTCTGACACTATAAGGCAGAAAATTCGTGATTGGTATGCAAACAACTTAGCCGAGTCCAAACCTTGTTCATCCAATCATAAAATATTAAACTATCTAGAGTGTTATCAAAGATGTGTTGGCTCAAAAGAGTTTCGCGATTTTCCATTAGTACTTGTAACTATATATTAAAGTGGCTTTTATGCAAAGTATGAGACAATCAGGTTACGTATGGACACCGAATACTCAAGAATACAGACGTGAAACAGATGCTTATTCACGCTTGAAAAATGTCGTCAATTGCCAGTCAGTGTTTGTATATCTACTTGCCTTCGGATGGTCCAGCCGATAGGAAAGCTACACACAGTAGCCAACAAGACGAAATGCCCGTTCTCAAAGCCTCGTGCAGTCAAACAGAGATTGGGCACTCCTACAAAGGAACAGCCACGCTATTTTGCCTATGTGTACTTACCAACTCTGTGGTATATAACAAACGCGAGATTTACCCACAACAATTCACGACACGCCACTAAGAAGGATACACAATGGTGCAGAAAGACCAAGCTAACAACAGTTTTCAAATGTCTTTAAGTTCTGCATGAATTTCTAAACAGACAAATATACAGATATTGCTTTCAACGAGCAACGATAACTTTCATCACATAGACAGTTTACATTTGACAGTGTTTATTTGTATGTCAGTATTATCCAGACAGTATGTACATTAATTTTACTACCCGAAAACCCATAATGACATCAGCATGTACCAACTGTCTTGAATTATGTTTTTAACTTTACGAGCGGAAATAACAGCGAAGTGTGAAGCCGAAGAGGGGCGAGACTCAAAGCAAATTCTAACAGACATCAGTCCACAAGGACGCATCAACACGGTGACGAGAATTAGTCAACACTGTGCCTCCACGCGCGGTCACTGTGACACCTGACTTCGACGGCCGAGTTCTTTATCTTATTTTGGAGTAGGAAGGGATAAGTGAGTCGAGAGGGAAGGAAGGTAACAGCGTGACCTTGTGTAGGTCACATATTTTCCCGATGCACACTTGGTCGAGTATAGGCTGTTCAGCGTTATTTAAACACTTTCGAAAATAACATTTGAGAAACGTCATTACTCCTAACTGCGTGTACTGTAACGTACACTTTGAGTGGAATACACCAACCGCAATGGTGGTAACGACGGAGTGAAAGTAGATCCATGTTTTATTGTTGAATTAAAAGTGTTAGGCAGACATTTGTGAGTACGGAAGTTATTTAATTTGCTTTCTGTTCGTTTAATGCGGCGTAAGTGTAAGAATCAGCATTTTTGTAAAATATTTAGTTCTCTAACAATTTCAGAGTTTCAGATGACCGAAGCAAGAATAAAGTGATCAGGCCGACGAAAACGTTAATTTTCTATATTGTGTACGAATACACCGTGTACACACGAGTATAGGCTTTCCACTGTGAACTGAACACTTTTGAAAGCCCACATTGTGTATTCTTCCGGCGTACGTAAAATTCTTATCGCCATGGATTTAATCACACTATTCATACGTTGATCAAGTGAAACTGTGAAATAGTTAAAAAAAAANAAATTCTTATCGCCATGGATTTAATCACACTATTCATACGTTGATCAAGTGAAACTGTGAAATAGTTAAAAAAAAATAAACATTTTACAAATCTGCTCATTTTTACACGTAGATGAATTAAATAAGCAGAAAGCGAAAGTAATNAAAAAAAAATAAACATTTTACAAATCTGCTCATTTTTACACGTAGATGAATTAAATAAGCAGAAAGCGAAAGTAATAATTAAAGTTGTCACAGATGGTTACCTAACACTTTTTATTTGACGTTAATACATGGAACTACTTTCCCTCCACCGTTACCAACTTTACTAGGCGCATGGCACTCAGTAGGTCTCTCAGTTTACAGTGAACAACCTGCAGAACCGTTTCCATTGCATCCACGACGTTAAGCCCATAAAGTCAAATGAGATGAAGGATGATGTCCTACGAGCGCATGGCAGGCGCACTTTCTCCGCGATCTCGGCGGTGGGATGAGGGACCCTGGTCGGACAGTCCTCGCCCAATGAGAAGTAACATGCCCTGCCTCACCCTTCATGTACCGATTCTCCGCGGGGGGGATCACCGATTACGTCGTTGGCCGCCACGTGATCGCATTGTCCGTTCCTCGCTCGGGCATGCGAGTATCGGCCTTTCGCATCTGACGTCGGACAGCCCGCTCCGCCGCGACGTGAGACGACTGCATTGCCGTCGCCTAATGGATCACGTGTCCCTGCGGCCCGCGGTTCTCGCTCCGGGCTCTCCCGGAGTCTACCCCGGAGTCCCGGAGCCGGGCAGAGGTCAGAACCACGCGAGGCAGATGTATCACTGCGATACCACCTGCACTGCTCGCTCCAAGGTGGAGGGCAGATGCAAATAGATGGCAGTGGACTGGAGATATTTGGGAAGCTTTCAAAGAGTACATGGACCAGAGATTATTAAATTTTTTATTTTTCGCATTGAAGGCGCAGCGATAAGGGCGACAATACCACGTGAAACCAACACCCCGTAACCCCTACGTGCAAGGTGCTCAACCTGCGTGCAGTGCCTCCGCTGTAGCGCTTTCCTCTGCAAATGACATATCTAGCTGTGGTATATTATTACACGCGATGAATTGTATGGTATTGTATGGAGCTTATTAACGTCCCCCCTCTGCTATCCCTGAAGGTTTATCAGGGGATGGCTTACAAACAAACTTACAACCTACTTTAAACTAGCACCCATGCCTTACCTGGGACTCGAACCCAGTACCCCTCGCACCACAGACCAGCGGCGTACGTGATGAAAGCCCACAGATGTAACTACGACTGGACCTTTTTTTTCCCTCCTTCTTATCAAGGATACTGCCCAGGATAACTCTAAGTATTCTATTTTTGTTCATTTTCACGATTCTTTCTCTTATACTACACTTTATCCTAACTAATGTTATAAATGCAATAGTGTGTATGTTTGTTTGCTTGTTTGTTTGTCCTTATTTCACGTCTCAACGGAGCAACGGATCGACGTGATTTTTTTGCACAGAGACAGTTGGAGGGCCGGGAAGTGACGTAGGCTACTTTTTGTCCCGAAAATATATCTCATTTCCTCAGGAAAAGAAATTAGTAAAAAATAGCGCTTGGGGTAAAATGCTGCGTCAATGTAAGTTGTTAGTGTAGGACAAAAGCACAATGTCACACAAAAAAGCGATAAAGGCCCTAAAGCGAACTCTACAGGATATACAAAACAATACAGACATAACGGAAGGAGAGGTTGTATTACTGGCTGGTGACTTCCGCCAAACTCTACCGTTGATTCAGAGGGGAACACCTGCAGATGAATTCAAAGCCTATCTCAAGTCGTCAAGCTTGTGGGCAAATGTCAACAAATTCAGCTTGACAACAAATATGAGAGTGCACCTCTACAATGACGTTGATACAGGACATTATGCTGATACACTATTAAAAATTGGAGTTGGGCGGTTAGAAACAGACGCCGAGGGCTGTGTGTCACTAACGGGGGATTTTAGTAATTTGGTGCAGAGTGATACGGAACCGATTTCTAGCGTTTACCCAGATCTACAAATGAATATAAATGTCGACCAGTGGCTACGTAAAAGAGCGATTCTAGCACCAAAAAATGACATCGTTAGTGCTCTGTTCTGTGTTTATGATCAGTGTTTACTAACAAATACCGTTATTTCTCCCTATAAGTTTGTTACTATAACCACGCGAACAAAGCCGCGGGTAATAGCTAGTATTATATAAAAAAAAATTTTACGAGCGTAGGTAATTTTTTTTTATTTTTTCTTGCGAAAAGTCGTACAGTCCCAGGACCTTCATTTGCTACGGTCCGCGTATAAGCGCGAGCTATGAACGTACAGAAAATATGTCCGGACAAACATCGAGGTCTTGAGAGCAAATGAGGGAGAAGCAGGGTTTAGTATGGAGCAGCGCCTGAATACAAGGGCGGGGAAAGCGGGGGATCCTGGAGAAGACCCGCCGACCAGTGGTATCGACCGACACGATTACCACATGCGAAAATCGGGGAGCGACCTATTCGGGAATCGAACCCGATTCGTCTAGGTGGGAGGCGAGTAGTCAGATCACTACACCACCGCAGCCCCCGATGGTGTTAACACGATAAGCAAAATAATATATAATAAGTAGATTTTTGCATTTTATCTACACCATAATTTAAGTAATTATTTTACAATTGTTTGGACTGTCGAGTAGTTACAATGCAATAATCAATATTATATAATATTTTGCTGACACTGATAATTTAAAGATGTTGCATCTGTAACATCGAATATATACATAATTTTAATGATCGAGCAGTTGTTGGATTCCTTTGAATAAAATTCTCTACAACCTGAGATTCAAACGGATCCCTACATGTATAAAGAACGTATTACTAAAAATCAACGACAAACTCCGGAAGGTTATACTTGGCGAAAACATATGTACCACTTTTATATAAAGTGATTACAGAGGGAGCTTTGCGCCCTCAAAATTGAGCTTTGGCATGATTTTTGTTACAAAATCAGGAACTCTCTGAGGTTAAGTAATAAATCGGAGAACAGTGTTTTGTCGAACGGAGATTTTACACCTATGAAAATGTGGTTGGTGATATAATTCCTCTTCAATAGGAAAATAAGGGTGCTGATTCGTAACATTACACTTGTATTTTCTAATGAAGGGGGATGATATTGCCAACCGCATTTTCACAGATGCAAAATTTCCTTTCTGCAATACATTATTCACCGATTTGTTGCGTAATCTCAAGTATTTTCTCATATTTGTAACGAAAATCACTTGAAAACTCTATTTTACGGGCGCAAAGCTCCCTTAATAATCACTTTAAAGATAAGTGGTACAAAAAATTTCTTATTATATTTTCGTTAGAAAAAACCTGATGGAGTTTTTCGGTGATTTTTATAAACACATTTTGTTTGCCAAGACCTAGTTACGAAAAGTATATTATTTTTAAGAGTAAAATACGGTATTTCTTTACGGAAAAGCGATCAGAATGCTTTGAATTTGTAGCAGGTATAACGAATCGTATAAAAAAATCTACTAAAATAATGTAGTTTTAAAATTGATAAATATTTCATCTGATAGTATTTTCATTAATCACATAATAACCGGTAAAAAGTTGACTGCAAAATGGCCGAATAGTCTCTCAATAGACAAGATAACTATCGCTGTTTTTGGAATTTGTGCATGCGTTCAATATTTGCAACGAGCTCAAACTTAAAGCCCTGTCAAATTAATTCTGGTGTAGTGAACACATCAGTGCAAGCTGTGAAATGTGAAGTGGTGGTTTTTCTACATATCCATTGCAGGGAGTGAAGTTAAGTCCATTTAAAATGTAATCTACATTCATTTCGCAGGAGAAAAGTTTACGGTTTTGTAGTTGAAATTTGTATTTACCGTATTTAACCATGTATTTAATATAATCGCCTACAATGCTCAGATTTATATCGCAGATATGTAGTTAAAGCTTACACAGGGACAAGAATATAGAGTGAAATAAAGAAATCAAGACCGATAAATGAAGGGGCAAAGAAGAAAAGAAACAGAGAAATACGCGACAAAGAAAATATATATGTGAGGGCCTTTTATCTTCTTCTCTGTCTGCAAGCTTCTCAAAGCGGTTTTAGAAATATTTCCAGGCGTGACAGAACGCATCTCTCTTCCATGTTTAAAGTTAGTTGGATCTTGAGCGTTTCTCTATATCCTATTCGCGGTTTCTTCACACTTTCTTAATCAAAACTTTGAAAAATCACCCCGTGTCTGATGTGTTTAGGTATTTCCTAAATATGTATCATAGGCGTGTTATACCTCCGTTAACAAAAACATAAAACTTTCTAATTTTTCGTTAAATTAAAGTTTTACTTAAATTTTATTTATAAATTATAACATTTCGCTTATAATAAATATGAATAAAAACAGTTAGTAAACATGTGGGTTGGTAGCGCCTACTGAGAAATAGTTCTCATACAAAATATGATTACAACTGAGTGCGCAGGAAACCGGTGCGTTGTCCTTTGGTGTAATTTTCTACACTTAGTTTGCATGAGGCGGAGGAATATCCTGGAAGTAGAACTTAAGCAGGGCTGCAGAAAAGTGTGAAGTAAGCGTGAATTGATTATATCAATCTTCTTTCACAGTGGCAAGTGTGATCCAGTAATGACGTAACGAACAGTTGGTAGTGTTTGGTGGTCACCGTGCATCCTCCTTTGCCATCAGTGCTGACTTGCTTAAATATGCACAATATTCTGTAAGCACGTGTGCAGATCCGAGGTGATCCTTAAGCGTGAAAGACGAATATCAGCCTCTGTAACCGTCCTTGAAACTGCACTCCAAATCTTAATCAGTGAGCAGTTCACTTTCATATTAGTTAACCGCATCTGACTTAATAAACAGTCACTTCAGTAAATCTAACCAATGAATTAGTGGAAAAGTGACTGTTGTCCTTCAGTTAATGATTCAATGAATTTTCTCACTCATTCATCAACAATGAATTTCATTTGTTTTTCTTTTCAGTGATGAGATTTTTGACTGATGGATAAGTTAAACAACGCGTATCAAATAAAAACCAAATGGACAAATTAATAAAACCCACACACATATATTTTTTTTTATGTAAGTTTTGTCTATTATAATGCCATTTTACGAGAAAAAATAAACATTCAGCTTTTTACGTCTTTCATTTCGTTTTCACGTCACCATCATAGCTCTCAGGGTTGGAAGGTTTAAACTGCACTGAATGTAGTGAAGATAGTGCTATGCTACGTGCTTCTTGTTTTATCGGTCCTAATATTACGAACTGAACTAAAAACGAAAAGAAATGGCATACAATGTAAAATTTCGTACTTTCTATAGTGAATATAATTAATATATTTTCCTCTTTGCAGTCATCATTCGCTTGATAACTCTATTGGTAAGACAATGGTCTAAAAAAGGTGAGCTGTAGATTCAAATTCTTGAAAAAACTAACTATTTTTTACTTTTTTAAACTATCTAAATTGCTACAATATAAAAAGTGTCAATCGGAAATATGTGTGTTTCTCGTAAAAGTTAAATTCTATAAAAACTACACTTATTTAATTCGCCACGCACAGTTGGTTGTCACTTACTCAATCAGTGAATTTCGCTGCGAATCAGTGGTTTTCATCTGATTGAAACTACGAGTGTGTTTCGTTAGATGTTCCTGCTGCCGGCGCGGCTGGCTAATAACAAGTTTATTTGAAAACGACACGAAGCATCTGAGAATACCGCAGTGAAACAGCCGCTTGTTCCATGGACCCCAGCCTCACACGCCAGAGAAATTGTATCACAAGCCAGTGACACGTCGGAACGCGGTCCGCCAATCAGCGCCTCGTAACCAACTAGCGAGTAGTCGCAGCATCCTATCAGACACGAGTCACGTTCTAGAACTTCTCGCAGCCAATCAGAGGATGGGTGTGCCCTTATCTAAGAAACCACCACGCCATTTTGCCTCTGTTTACTTATCTACCGTGGTGACCTAACATCGATGTAACGGATGAACACTGGGAAGTCGTGTTATCTCCGAAAGCGGACGAATGAACAATCGACATTCGAAACAATCGATTTCTCCTCGGGCGACGTAAACCTGCTTCTGTGCGGCTGTGGTAGTTCCTTCAGGCGGCTGTCAAGGAAAGTCCTACCTCTTGCTAGTTCGTGGAAGGTTGGGGGGGGGAGGGTTATGAAGAGTAATGGAAGATCGGCGCACATGAAACACTGCACCAGGGTTGCCAGATGACATGAAAATACTCGAGAAGTTTTGTCATCCGCTGGCCAATAGCAAGAACTGATACAGAATAGGGTGGGGGAGGGAGTTCACAGAGCACCCCCCCCCCCGGACCAACCCAACACCTTGACATGAAACATTATAATACTAACGTTTCAAAACTGAAATGAAATTGTATCATACTTGTTTAAACAAGTTATTTTATCTCTCTATATATGTAAATTTTGTGTGCCTTTGTTCGGACGCGTATAACTCCAGAAAAAATCAACCAATTTTCATTCTGTTTTCTTACAAACCTTCATTTCGTTCCCACGAGTGTTTGTACACCTTTCTTTTGTATCTATATTACCTGCAAAGGTACTAAAATCTGCAAATGCTAATTTTTACCATACTTTCGCATTAGGAAGCGCCTTTGTTGACAGTTATCTGTTTGAACATTTAGATTTAGAACCAGAATGTTTTTCGCACGGCCAATTGTATGTGTCGTGTTCTAGAGTAGGAAAACCCATCCAACTTTATTCATACGCGCGGAAGATGGTAAAACTGAAAACATTGTATAGAAACAATTACTTCAATAATAAAGATTTTGAAAATACATATACTTCTTTCAATTAATTTCACAGAAATGAACAGAACCAAATTATTTTATGCCACAGCAACGCGTGGCCGGGTAAGCTAGTTTTCGAT